>OX376374.1:76623988-76741791 GCA_947369275.1 Nemotelus nigrinus
TACACAAGGATCTATATGATACTCCGACATAATTTGTAACTGAACCGTCTCCATTAGCGCTTCTGAAAACCGCTGTGTGTCAGCCGACGCGCCAAACCGAAGCGTTAAACTCTTCGGTGAAACCGAAGTGTCTGTCATTGGCCTAATGGACACTGAAATGTATGCTTCTTAGTCACACGTTGATGGCCCGCTAAACAGTGAATTAATCGTGATATTCCACATTGGTGGAGGTCAGGTACGTCAAATTGTACATGCCAATACATCAGATAAAAGTAGTCGTATTGAAAGCAGTCATAGGGCACTTAAAACTTCTACCGAGGCAATCTTTGTTGGCAAGCGTAAGATACAGAGCAACCAATTCTACAGAATCTATTTACTTTCAAATATTTTGAGAATTTGAGAATTACAAATTTTTAAAAAAACGTCTTGGTCTGCAACAAATTGATTTTAAAAATGACCGCGACAACTAAACTAAATAGACCTATTTTACATTAAATTTAATTCGGAAGATCTTTTTTACTGAGTCTAATTTTATTCGTGACCTCACGTCACGATGTATTTTAATGTTGTTTAGACGACAGAATCGTTCATTCTTAAGTCAGGATCGATATATCGACGAATGCGAATAAGAGTTTGCGATTTCTTTTGTGTTGTTGCCTGGACAGTTGCATATTAAGTTGCGCGAAGATCATTCACAAAAATATGTTATGAATTAAAAGTTTCGCGTGAATGCTGATTCGACAATTTAAGCTCCAACTTCACAGTTACAAATCCATGTCCATTTGCAGCTAAAAATAATCGTGACGAAAAATGTCATGCCTATTGGAATTGTCTTCTTGGTATGGCGAGAAAAATTTTCAAACTCAGTTAATAGATTGAGCTTTGACAAACATTTTGAAGCGGGTAAGATTCAACACATTCTTTTCTACCCATTTGGCTCCTATTTCCTTTTGCAGAAATGTTCAAAGTAAAAACTTATTATCCAACCTATGTGGGCGATCACAGATCAACTGTTTAGCTCAGCAGCAATATCCATTAGAAAATTGTTCAAAATTATCACTCGAGTGGAAATTTGCATCAAACCAAATATACAATCTAGAGTAGATAGTCTACTTCCAGTTGCGTATCCTTTTCTAGTTTGTTTTATTCTATTTTAGATTAACAGAGGTAAGTTGTTATTGTATACACTGATTTTTGTGCTTTTTGTGCTCATTGACTTTGTTGATGTATTGATCTTTTCTGTCCTGGTTTTCATCCTAAGCATCTGGTGATCTACCTGGAATTATGAAAGAAATTATTTTTGTTTTACTGCAATTAACTGCATATCTACTTTTATTCTCTTTTCTTCAAAACATTTCGACAAATCGATTCAATGAATGAATGCTATCATTACATGATTCTTGTGATTAGTTTTTTCACATGTAAAATGTCTCGACTAATATGTTTCTGTGGCCTATTTGAACCTTCCCTTCTACTTTTCGAAAGCGCTAAGTATTAAGTCTATACTATTCTTTAGTATTACTGTAAGTACTCTAATCAATTTAATTTGTTTTTCATTTTATTATATGCAGAAAACACCTCCTTTATTCGTTCAAATGACCAAAGTAAAAAAAAAATACTAAGATAGGACCAACTAATCCTGTTGTCATTTATATGGTTTTTCATCGAGCGATGTCTGATACCAAACTTTTCCTGGCTAATCTAAATCAGTCAGATTTCCACTTCGCCTCACTGAAGCATGAAGTTTGCCGAAAATTTTATTAAGAAATGATAAAAAAAAATGTTTCGTTCATTAAACATGCACCCACTAGGAGGCCAACCTCTTCCGTAAGGCTGTACTTGAGTCCAGGGGCACCTTACCTCTCGCGGTCTCGTAAGTTTTACAACCCCGGTAGGGTTGAAGGCTGTCTCGTGGCGACCTGCAGTCACGAGGAAGGCCTCAGCACACCCGGAGACGCCAACTGGTGAGCCAAAAAGGGTCTCAAACTTTTCCTCCTTGGCACTTTTAGTTTTTCCGGCAGATTTCATTTTGTCGTATCTTCGAAATTACACCGCTTTTTCCCAGACTTGTAAGGAAATTTCGCCCGAAACAACTCAGAAAGGTCCCCGAATTCATGCTAGACCAAAAAAAAATTATGGAAAAAATTGACGTTTTTGCCCAATTTCACCCATTAACATATTTTTTCGTCCTTAAAATATCACTATTGTACTCCCCGACCACTTTCAATCATCAAAAGCGCCGTAAAGTTAGTTTTTGCTAAACTATGGGCAAAAAACCCCTTACTCCCCTACAAAACCAAAATTTTTGTATCACAGCAATAGGTCTTGGCCCGTTATGTCTCAAACAATCTAACCCAAAATTGGCTGATTTTGGCTGATTTCAGCTCCTTTTGCCCTAAAAACTTTTTGAATATTTGAATAAAATGCTTGCTAGTACGAAAATACTCGCAAGTACGAAAATACTATTTTCCGCAGCTAAACAGTTTTCCACTGCCAAACAGTTCGTTTTAACAAACGAAAAACGGTTCGTTAAAAAAAAGAACGCAAAACGATTTGTTTAAAAAAACGGGTTCGTTAAAAAAAAACGAAAAACGGTTTGTCGAAAAAAAACGAAAAACGATGAAAACCGGTTCGTTTGAAAAACGATTCGTTTTATAAAAACGATTCGTTTTAAAAAAACGTTTTAAAACAACGATTCGAATTAGTAAAACGTTTTGTTTGAGAAATACGAAAAACGATTCGTTTTAGAAATACTATTCGTTGTAGAAAAACGGTTCGTTTTAGAAAAATGATTGGTTTTGGAAAAACTATTCGTTGTAGAAAAACGGTTTGTTTTAGAAAGGCTGTTCGTTTTAGAAAAACTGTTTATCGTTATTTGAAAAAACTGTTCGTTCGTTTTTTACAGCCAAACGTTTTATTCAATTTGTTTGGCGTTTTTGAGCCCATCACTAGTTGTAATGGCATCTTTAAGTCAGTTCGCTCTGCACCTAAACGAGGGAAATAACACGGTGGTGTCTTTCGCGAAAAAAACACCGCGTTGGTTGAGCAATCAAGGTAATGCAGCACAAATTTGGAGTAATGCAGTCCTTTAACTACCTTTCGACAAATAGTAGTAGCAAATAACAATATGGAAGAAAAGGGCGTAATGCAGTTTATCCAATCCACTAAATTTCGAAATGTAATGATAGTTTTAAAGCTACCGCTTAATAATCAGTGTCATCAGATACTCTCAGTGCCATACCTCTAAAATCCTTGACAAATTCATTATTTGCAGTGATTTTCGGTCAAAATCCCCTACAAATGAAAATCCAAAAAATGAACAAACTGACAGTTTCTGTGAGGTCAGAGTCATGGCGTTAAATACTTAAAGCAGAGTCGGACTACCTATTTTATAGAACGGGTTCTAAGTGAAACTTAATCCATTTAAGAATAACGGAAACTGCATCTCCGCAAAACCCCCGAAAATTTACAGTAATTGCTTAAATATTAGACTTTATGCTACCTGCTGCTTGCTGCTGAACCCGAAAGAGGACAACATTATTATATAGACGTTAGATACATATTTTTTTTGTTTTGTTTATTTTTGTTGTTTTGTTCATTATTTGTTTAAGTTTTGTTTATCATCAATTTGAAAACTTAGATTTTTGAAATTGAAAGCGTACCCAAAGCTGATTATGTCCATCACACTTGCAAATATTTAAGGGTAAAAACAAGTTACCAAGTAGAGAGAGCATTCCTGACGATACGAGGAGTCAGCAGAGTTTTCGATTACCCGGAAGATTTTAAATCATCTACATCGAGAAAACAAGATGATGTAAACACATCATCAAGATCATACGCTAGAAGAAGGCGGGAAAGGCGAGGACGAGAAACCAAAGATAGAGACAAAACTAGTGCGATTCACCAAAAAGATCCAAGAAAGCAAATGCTCACATATACCATAATTGCTTAGTTTGAACAGAAGCAGCTCATGAATAACAGAATCAAAAGCTTTTGCAAAATCAGTATAGATGACGTCAACATGCCCGTTGCCATCAATGGCAGAAGTAATTGCGAGTGAAAATTTAAAAAAGTTCGTAGAGGTGTAACGGCCTCTTACAAAGCCATGTTGTTGAGTTGCGAAGACATAGCTGAGGGTATCATAAATTGTATTAAAAACGAAGCGTCAAAAAAATTTATAATCAAGGTAGGTTGCGTTGACCAGTTTTGAAAATGGGATAAATGCTAGACCGGTTCCAGGAAGAGGGAATTTTACCAACGCAGAGATTGATATTGAATAAAATTGATAAAGAGACACAAAGAGAAGACGCAAGATTTTTCATAAAGACAACTGGGAACGCCATCCAGACCAATTGGAGTCATATAAGCACAAAAGGAATTCAACGTCAAAAGGGTTAATCACGGGAAAAACAAGAAGGGAAATCAATATAAAAGCAATCAGAAGCAAGAATCGATGGGTTAGAGGGTTTGTGCTTTTGTAAATATCGAGGTCTTAGTTTTGAAATAGACATGATACAATATGCCCAACGAAACATTGGGGTGAAATGCTCTACACTCCCGCATTGGCAACAAACCAAAAGTTTACATTGATTCAGATCTATAGGCTGTGAAAGGAACAACTGTCTTAAGAACAGGAACAGAACAACAATCTCAGAAGCAGATATTTACATCGTTCATGAAATTAGAGTGCGAAGCTCCTGCTACAAAAGTTAGCATCACTCAAAAGGGTTTCCTGCATATTTCGGTACAACAAAACTAGAAAAAGCTGGAATAACCCTCATCCAATTTTTAAAAAATCTGACACAGCTGATAATGCTAAGCTACTCAGTGTGGATTAGATGCAAGAAGCTGGAATTATAATAAATGCAGCTCAGGGCATATAGTATATCATTGATAATCCGGAAGAACATATCACTTTGGCTAAGCAGAATAATTCGGCGCCTTCAGTGATAAGTGGTACAAAATGAAGAAATGTGTAGAACAATATAAATGAACTTAATTAGTATTCGTTCTTAGTTTGGTAGAGTATAGAGCGGAGATAATATACTGGTTGCTTCCTATAGTAAAAACAGCAATCATTTTTCCCAGTGGGTTTCAACTTAGTTTCGATTGCCTACGATAATAACATATCCCTTTAAATTGTTTGTCAGATAGAAATATCAATGCTCCTTGGCACTCTATATAATTTAAGGCGGTAAGTAATTGCCTGATGATCATTCCATTTTGAATGGAATTTGAAAATAATAAAACGATACCGTTCCTAGATTTGGTGACCATCCGCAATTTTTCCTCTCTCATACCAGTGTTTGACACTGCCTGAGGGGAAAGTTTTGTGACAAATGAAGGTATTCAATTGCATGCAATATAAAATACTTTGCTATGGGTGTTGGTGAATTCAACTGAGAAACTAATGACCATACCACAACTAATTAGCCATTTATGTCACTCCCAATGTACCCTTATTTTGTTAAAGAAATAAAAAATTGTGATGAGAGTGTGGTTTCGGACGCAGATCCTTCATTCTCTACTCGGTCAATTTATTACTAAATTAGCGGCATTTCAAACTAACCCCACTTTGTCTATAGTTGATAGGAATGGCATTTTTACAGTTGGTGGTGGATAAAAAGTGCATGCAAAGTTATATATTTTTTCTCAACAGAGCCCTCTTTCAACATTCATGCATGAGTATGTTGAAATGGTGAAATTTTCTTCATCTCAGTAAATACTAGTTTGCTGAGCTGAAGAAGTGTGTCACGTAATCGGATATATATGTGTATTTATACATTTACATATATATGTTTGATTGTCGACGACGAATTCGAAGATTTAAATGATTGTATTCTTGGGTTCAATATCTACCGAGAACCTACGCACATTCAGAGAACCACACTATCCGCGACTGACCATCGGCATTATTACAAAATTGGGCCTTGAGACCAAACAGTTGCGTTTTTTATTCTAAAATTGTTGCGTTTTTTATTCTAAAATTCGTAATATTCAATTTCGAAATTATGCATTAATAATTCTTATTATTACGTGTTAATGATGCAAACCATACAAAGCATTTCATTAATCAATAGGTGACCGTGTAATTAATGTGGTATTTTTTGCACGTTCCGTAAAGTCAAACACAACGAGACACAAAATTTGAATGTTAATCTCAAATATTTTATCTTTGAAATAATACATTTCCTTTTGCCGTATTTGTAGAGACAGTCAAACTATAACGACTCTTAGAATAGCTTGTGGCTTATCTCTAAGATAAGACATTAAATAAATCATCATAATTTCGATAACATATCAAGTAATTCGAGAACGAGCGTACAGCAATCTACGAAAGAAAGAGCTGCGACATTGAGCTCATGGATGAATAATGCAAGATGATTTCGAACTTTCAATCTGTTCCAATATTTTGCAATCTTGACCAATAGGTATGTTTGATTTGTGGGGTTGCAGTTGTTGACCCGCTGCAGAGCCAGTGTTTTTCACAAGCAGCCTCACATACAAGCTTTCTCTCTTGTTATCAACGAATTAAAAAGTGAGAGTTGCTAGATGCTGGGCGCGTTCCTATACATGTTTAATGACTCAACGTCATGGCATTGTCTTTATTATAGAAACAACTATTCAATTGCCCTTCTATCTTTTATTGCTTAAATTCTTTATACATACCTGACATTTTCGCCCAAGTAGTTCAAAGACCTGTTCATTTTCTTCTTGAGATAATAGGCTGCTTGGCTTATTTGTTCGATCCGCTGCATTGCGGTCGCGAGTTGAATCTTGTTGCTTCATTTGATACTCATCTGCAGTCGCAAACTACTTTGTCACAGCTCTTATTATCGGTAAGACCTACACACGATACAGGATTGTACTTAATCGAAGTAAGAAACTATAATAAACTAGCTCACTCTCCTAACTTGACCACCAATGCAATATCCCCCCTGCAAACGGAAGGAATCATCAATATCGAAAATTACGTCAATAATCTAAATTTGACATTTCACGTCTAAACAACACCAAAAAATAAGTAAATCACATATCACTTCGAAAATAGATGTTAAATACTTTTACCTAATAAAAATTGAAGTCAAAGGGAGAGCGTTAATAATCACAAGACAGGTTCGCCCTCATATTTCCACTTTTGGCCAGACAGCACGACCACGAAATTCTTTGGCATTTGTGATGCATGCACTGAAACCTCACTGACTGACCGCTGAAGCAATGCCTTCTAGAAGTACGGGCCGTCAGGCTACGTAATCGTTCTCGCCGTGACGTCATGAGTTAAGGAAATTTGACATTTCCACGAGGCAGTGCCGATGTACACAGAGATTTCACTTGCGGTTTTTTGGTTAAAATATGAATAAAACGTTAGTTTTTTGTGCGTGGACGCGTTATAATAATAATATTTAGTCATAACGTACACTTTGTACGAATTAATTGTATCGCGACAGTAAATCGACACGAACCATCACATAACCTAACACCAACCGATAAACATTTCGTAGCGAATTTTCCACATTATACCGCACGCACCGCATTAATTTGTGTTTTAGCTGTTCACTAGCACTGTTCTGCATAAACCACTTTAGTTTTCATTTCACTCACATTAACACAACCCGTACAATTAACATTTTCCCGCGGACGTCCCATAAGACTACGTGTGGTTTTTCTCGACATTTGTCCCGATGCTCTGACGTCATCATTCTGCATTACGGCCCGTACATCTAGAAGGCATTGGCTGAAGCCTTTGAGTATAAAGATATGTAGGATTCTGAAAGACACCACCAGAGGCGCCACGCTCGATGCGCAGTTATTGTGAATTACGCAATTAATGTTTAGTAGTGTAAAATGTCAGATTATGTTTGTCCACGAGTTTGCTGAAGCGCAATAAAGAATTAGTTGTTTTGTTTTGGTGTGATTCTAACTGTGGTGTTTTTATTAAGCAATTGTGGCTACGAGAGCCTTACAAATTGGTGACCACGACGTTAACTATGGCAAATGAAGACAAATTCGAAGACGCGCAAGGCGAGGTCCCTGCACTTGCGCTTAGCAGCATCATGGCATTTAAGCTTCCACCCTTTTGGGCGTCCCGACCAGCATTATGGTTTGCGCGGGTGGAAGCGCAGTTTAGAACGCATCGAATTACTAGTGATACCACAAAATTCGATAAGATAATTGGCGAAATGGACCCGAATATCCTCGCCCAGGTGGCGGATATTGTCGAGTCGCCGCCTGACGAGGGTAAATATCAAAAGCTGAAGGATCGCTTGATGAGCGCCTTTGCGATTTCGGAGGAAGCAGAGATGCGGGAGCTGCTGACGGGTTTGGAGTTAGGAGATCAGCGTCCGTCGCAGCTCCTGCGTGTCATGCGGCTAAAAGGCGCGTCGGGAATAACTGAGCCGTTTCTGAAGACGCTATGGCTGAAACGGCTACCAGCAAATGTGCAGGCAATTCTAAGTGTAGCAGAGGTTAAGGACCTCACTCGCCTGGCCGAGATCGCCGACAAGGTTATCGAGGCACGCGAGCCTACGGAAGTTTCGGTTGTCGACCACAGCAGCCCTGCGTCGCAGCTGGATGCGATTCAGAACGAGATGGCCGCGTTGCGTTCGGAGTTCAGAAGGGCCAGTGACGATCAGGCTTCTCGGCCTAAATGGCGCAGGCGGTCGCCATCGCCTGGCGGACTCTGTTTTTATCACTATAGGTTTAGGGAGCGTGCTCACAGGTGCATACCACCGTGCCGATGGATCTCCAAGCCACGGGTGGCGGAAAACTAGTGCCGACGCTGTCAGAAGCGGTAAATGACAGCGTCCAGCAACCATGCCGCCTTTATCTCCGCGACGCAACGACAGGATTAGCTTTTCTTATTGACACGGGGGCTGATGTGTCAGTCGTTCCTCCCAAGATTGGTGCAAAATTTAAAACACAGTCAGCATATAAACTATTCGCGGCAAATGGCTCACCCATCGGCACTTATGGCCAGCGACTGCTTTCTTTGGATTTGGGCTGGCGACGGAGATTGCAGTGGAAGTTTTGTGTTGCAAAAGTTTCGAAACCCATAATCGGAGCAGATTTTTTGCGGCATTTTGGCCTTGTTGTTGATATGAAGAACCATTGTATCATCGACCCGAAAACCAACGCTAGAATAAAGGGTTACGATGGACCAGGCAGGAGAACGACCATATCGACTGTTGCAGGACGGACACGTTACCACAGGATATTAAGACAATTTCCGTCTCTCACAAATCTTAGTGCTGCGAGTGCAAAGCCACACCATGTGCGACACCATATTGTTACCACTGGACCACCAGTGGCGCAAAGGGCTCGACGGCTGACACCCGAGAGGTTGGCGATAGCGAAGGCGGAATTTGATTATATGTTAAAAATGGGATTTTGCCGTCCGTCTGATAGCCCGTGGGCAAGTCCCTTGCATCTAGTGCCGAAGAAAGGTGGATCTTGGCGACCGTGTGGCGACTATCGCCTGCTCAACGAAATTACTCAGCCCGACCGTTACCCCATGAGGCATATTGAGGACGTATTCGCTGGACTTGCGGGTAAGCGAATTTTTAGCAGGATCGACTTGTTGAGAGCTTTCCACCAAATTCCGATTGCTGAGGCCGACGTGCCTAAGACAGCTGTTATCACCCCATTTGGGTTGTATGAGTTCGTGGTGATGACGTTCGGACTGCGTAACGCTGCACAGTCCTTCCAGCGCTTTATGGATGAAGTGTTGAGGGGACTCGATTTTTGTGTTACTTACGTTGACGATGTGTTGGTGGCCTCGGAAAGCGTGGAGCAGCACGAACAACATTTACGCCTGCTGTTCCAACGATTGAGCGACTTCGGCGTGGTGATCAACATTGCGAAGTGCGTTTTTGGTGTCACGGAGGTCGAATTTCTCGGTCACACGGTCAGCGAAAAGGGCGTTTCGCCGCCTGCCTCTCGTGTGGAAGCGATGAGGTCTTACAAACGCCCGTCTACCTACAAGGAATTACGCCGATTCCTAGGAGCACTTAACTATTATCGCCGTTTCATTGCGAATGCGGCCAATATGCAAGCCCCGCTCAACGCATTACTTTGTCAACGGGCAAAGTCGGAGAATGCTGCAATAGAATGGAATTCTGTGACTAATAAGGCGTTTGAAGCATGCCGCGAGAGTTTAGCTGGTGCCACTTTGTTAGTTTATTATGAACCGAACAAGCCATTGGCCTTGGTAACAGATGCGTCCAGTGTCGCGGTGGGTGCCGTTCTGGAACAGCTGCATGGTAACCGCTGGTTGCCACTCGCATATTTCCAGCGAAAGTTAACGAAAGCGGAACGTAACTATAGCACATATGACCGCGAGCTGTTGGCTGTATATAGTAGCGTGCAGCATTTTTCACACATTCTTGAAGGAACCACCTTTGTCATCAGGACGGACCACAAGCCTCTCGTTTACGCGTTTTCACGAAGGTCGGACAAGGCTACGCCGCGCCAGATACGCCACCTGAGTTATGTGTCCCAGTTTTGTACGCGAATTGAACATATAGCTGGACCGACGAATACTGTAGCGGATGCTTTATCCCGCCTTGAGTCAATTTCATTGCCTACCGACTTCGATGAAAAAGAATTGGCGCTGGAACAAGCGCGGGACCCGGAGCTGCAACAGCTTGCGGCTAACAATACTACGTCGTTGCAGCTAAAGAAGATCATCTTTGGAGGTTCCAGTGTCCTGTGTGATGTCTCGCAGGCGAGACCTAGACCTGTTGTTCCGAGTTGTATGAGAAGTCGAGTTTTTACATTATTTCATCGATGCTCGCATCCAGGAGCTCGTGCTACTCTTCGAGCAGTAGCAAGGAGATTCGTCTGGCCAAACTTTCGGAGCGATATTCGTCGGTGGGCGCGCGGGTGCACGCAATGCCAAGCCTCAAAAGTTAATCGGCATGTACGAAACGAATTTCAACCGTTTCCAGTTCCGGACAAACGTTTCCATCAGGTGCACCTGGATATCGTCGGTCCTCTTCCACCATCACAGGGACATCGATACTGCCTCACGATGATTGATCGTTTTTCGAGGTGGCCGGAAGCAGTGCCCATTCCCGATCAATCGGCGGATACGGTCGCTAAGGCGTTCTATGCGAACTGGGTGTCGAGATATGGAGCACCTGCGGTCGTCACAACTGACCAGGGAACGCAGTTCGAATCGTCGTTGTTCCGAACGCTGGTGAAGTTGTTAGGGTGTGCGCGAACTAGGTCTTCTCCGTACCACCCGGCATCTAATGGAGCGTTGGAGCGCTGGCATCGATCGTTGAAGGCCGCGTTAATGTGCCATCAGACCAATTGTGATTGGGTTGACGCGTTGCCTACGGTGTTATTAGACTTACGTAACAGTTTCAAGGAGGATATTGGTGCTTCACCGGCGGAGATGGTGTTTGGCTCAACGATGCGGCTGCCAGGCGAGTGGTTTAACGACGATGAGACAGTTAGCGACCCTATCGAGTTCCTTAATATTATCCGCCAGCGAATTAGGGAGCTTCGCCCGAGGCCAATTATACATCGGAGTCCTAGGACAACATTCGTGTTCAAGGAATTGAGTACCTGTACACATGTATTCCTCAGGGTGGATTCGGTCAAGAGATCGTTGTGTCGACCATACACTGGTCCCCACCGTATAATCAAGCGAATTTCGCCACATGTAATAACGCTTGATGTAAATGGAAAATATATCAACGTGTCTACCGAACGTGTGAAGCCTGCCTTTTTCGTGGAAGATTCAGAGGAGTTGACGAATGCTCAACGGCAGACTACTAGGAATTTGCCGTCAACGAGCAGACGAGTATCATTTTCGACGCCGGACGACATTCGATACTTTCATCGCACCGATGTTCCGGCGTTAGATGATCATACATACGCGCGAGCATCAATCGAGGACATCGGTTTTACCGATTGTGTTCGTGATGGACAACATCACTCAGAGGGGAGTATTGTAGGATTCTGAAAGACACCACCAGAGGCGCCACGCTCGATGCGCAGTTATTGTGAATTACGCAATTAATGTTTAGTAGTGTAAAATGTCAGATTATGTTTGTCCACGAGTTTGCTGAAGCGCAATAAAGAATTAGTTGTTTTGTTTTGGTGTGATTCTAACTGTGGTGTTTTTATTAAGCAATTGTGGCTACGAGAGCCTTACAGATATTAAGAGTCGCAATAAAGCCAGCAGACTGTCTTCATTTTCCCTAATTTTACCCATACTATGAAAATTTACGAACATTCGGACAAATTGTTCGGGGCGTAGATGAATGGCTCGTTTTGGATGAAGGGGCTTGGCGCGGAAATTTGAATATATAAATGTTGTGCGTAAATCTGATATGAATATTCAAGCTTTAATATTCTTTTGCCGAAACTAAATAGTTGATATACGAAGTGAAACGTGAACTAAATAATTAACTAATATATATATATATATACATGTATACATGTATATATATATATATATATATATATATATATATATATATATATATATATATATATATATATATATATATATATATATATATATATATATATATATATATGTATATATATATATGTATATATATATGTATACATACATATATATATATATATATATATATATATATATATATATATATATATATATATATATATATATATATATATATATATATATATATATATTTATGTGTATAGTATGAATTTGACAGTAGTCCGAATTTTTTTTTTATCAGGCTGCTCGTTATGCATTGCTTTCGAATCGCATATTTGAATATTTGTGCAATATTTTTTGTGCAGTTAAAACATGTCCAAATAATACCTGCACACCAAATAATTGTTTATATTATTATAATTCATTATATTATTAACTTGTGTTCTACCCATATCTAAATTGCCTCCCGAAATTTTCAAACAAATTTAATGTACAAATTATATGCCCCTATGCATCATCTTCTTACTTACGCCATTGACCTCCGACAGTCCTCGCGCCATCTTGAAAAAGTAAAATCCGGTAGCTGTCAAAGTGTCGCGTTCAAAGACGCCAAATCGCGGACTCAATCGGTAAATCGGCAATAATTCTTTTCTAAGCGTGTTAGTTATAATTGAAACTTCTCGGATTTCGTTAAAAATTTTACAGCAAGTGCTATGGTGGAAAGTTTTTTGTGAATTAACATTTCAAAAGCGGGAAAATGCTAGTTTTTTGAGCGATGTCCTGCTGCTCAGTTATCTTTGCCTTTTTTTAATAGCTTTAATCAATGTCGCGTCTATTTCTAATACTCTGATGCTTTTGCATACTTTTCTTAGTCACGTATAATAGTTCGTTTTGTAAAAAGCCTCTTTTTAATAGTTGTTTCTTATCGATTTCTATTGCGTGTCGGTAGTTTGTTTACGTTTGCTTTACGTGGCTAGCAAAATTTGACAGCAACCGGATTTTTCGCTCCCATGTAGTGATAGAGTGAAAGGCAAGGGGGAAGGCACAAACTCGCGACACACACCTACAGGCGTTTACAGTGTTTCTGCTACTCTTAATATCTTTATACTCTAAGGCTGAAGCACACTGAGACGCAGCCAGGCGCAGCCAAGCTGTCAGTTGAGTTGACTATATGGGTTTTCCATAGCAGCGAGCACACCAAGTCGCAGCTATGCGCAGCGAGGCGCAGCCAGGCGCAGCTCAGGTCGAAATGGATTCAACTTTTGTCGCAGCGAAGAGTTGCAATCAGCTGTAATTACTTGAGAAACGCGCGGGATTTGAAATGTATGCGAAAATGTAAATAGAGTTGATTTTATATTACTAAATTTTTGAGGAATTCGAAAACAATTTTTATTGGTAATAGCTTAGATAGTTAAAAGTAAAATAAAAAGATAGTTAATAGCAAATTAGAGAGATAATTAATAGCAAATAGAATATAGTAATTTAAAATACTTTATTAGTCTAGTTGGTAGATTACTGACTTCTTGCTTGTGGGATCCCTGATTCGAATCCAAGTTCGGACGAAGGCCCGCGAACCAAGCTTTGAGTTCACCTAGCTCTAATTAGGTACGTGGTTAATATCAGGGGTAAAGTGAGTCGTCGAATTCCACACTCGTATTCACATTGATTGAAAAAATTGTAAAGAATTATTTCAAAATGCAGTCAATTAAAGATGCAGTGTTGGATAACGAGGTGACAATAAAGATGCTGATAGCCCAAGTGAAGGAGCGTCCGATTATTCATGAGAAGGCTACAGGCGGATACAGAGATGTCGCTAACATCAACTGAAAATTCTTCTACATCACTGACACTTAGTCACGTTGCAGTGTAACCAGGCGATTTCGTTGGCTGCGCTTGGTCACTGATGGCTGCGCCTCGCTGCGTCGAGTGTAATTCAGGCATGAACGTTAATTTGCGCTTTGACAGTACCGATCAGGGCTGCCAGAAGTTTTTTGACAAAATCGCTCAGTTGGTGCAATGCCTTCTAGAAGTACGGGCTGTCATGCAGAAAGGTGACGTCACAGTAGTAGAGCAAAATGACGCGAAAAACACACGCAGTCTTATGGGACGTCCGCGGGAAAGTGTTAATTGTACAGGTTGCGTTGAAGCGAATGAAGTGAAAATAAAATGAGATCCGCGAAGCAGTGCTAGTAAACAGCTAAAACACAAATTAATGCGGTGCGTCCGGTATAATTGGAAAAATTCGCTACGAAATGTTTATCAGTTGGTGTTAGGTTATGTGATGTTTCGTGTCGATTTACTGTCGATACAATTAATGGATACAAAATGCAAGTTATTACTAAATATTATTATTATAACGCGTCCACGCACAAAATACTAACGTTATATATATATTATAGCTAAAAATCCGCAAGTGAAATCTCTGTGTAAATTCACCGATAAATTGACGTCATAGCTAAAACGATTTCGTAGCATGACGGCCCGTACTTCTAGAAGACATTGGTTGGTGGCAATTCATAGCCCAAAATCGCGGAGTTGAGCGTATCTGTAGCCCAAAATCGCATTTACACATTAAGGCTGGTACTTTTTTTGTTTTTTTTTTCCTCCGGTTTATTTCTGCGCTTCACAGAAAAAAGTCCTGGCTTCCTGGCCAGCAGGCATCAGCCAATTTAATTTAATTCTTTAAATTCGTAAAAATAATTTTATTTTAGTAGCGATTAGCTATATTGCTATAAACATTGGGTTTTGTTGGGATTACAGGAGATTTGGAAGGGACAAGGATTTTCAAGAAATCTGGTATCATCAAATCTACACATGAATTTACATTAAAAACTTTTGTCAAATTTTAATTTCACATCTTAAGGCTGGTACTGAGTTCGAGTTCACGTGAAATTTTGACATGTTTCCATTATCTGGTCATTCTTTCGAGCGAAAATTTTGACAACGGAGAAAAGCAGAGACACTGCTCATTCTTGACGGATAAAATGTCAAGAATTTCACTTTTCGATCGATTTTCTTATTGGAATGTCATTTGCACTGCTTAATTTTCAAATTGAAACACTAAATGTCACTTTTTCGCTCAAAAGAATGAACTGCACAAACTAAATTGGCGTGAAATGATTGACAACATGTTTCAGTGCCATCTATGTTTTCAAAGCGAAAGCAACTTCAAAGCAACTTTTTATGCTAAGAACACAGTACCAAACTTGCTTATTTTCAAGCGAAATTTTCGCCGAAACAGATTTCGCGCGAAATTTTGTATGAAAATTTCGCGTGAAATCGAACTCAGTACTATGCTTTACTAGAAACTCACCTAGTTGCTTCAGGTGATTTCTGTTGTGTTTAACAATTATTTCATTAACCGATTTATTTGCTTTAAAACAATCAAAAATCAATATGTCTCTTTCGTATTCGGTGCACTTAAATATCTTGTGATCGATATCATCTATTTCTCCACATAATTCGCAGTTTATGTCTTCATAGATTCTCATCCTAACCCTATTTTTATTATTAAGGGCATTATTCACCATTAATCTATTAATAATTTTTGCAGCCTTATTTCCCAAATTTAGGTCCTTAAACCAAACTTTATTCCTAAAAATCAAATCTGTGTTAGCCCATGCACATGGTTTTAAGTTTCTAACCTTACTTAAGAATTCAGATTTCCACTCATCTAGAATTCTCTTATTTATACTATCAAAGGTTTCGTCCGCTTCATACTCATATAGTTCTTCGTTATCACATAAAAAGGCACATTTTGCTAACTCGTCAATAGCTTTAGTTTTAATATGGCCTGAGTGTCCTGGTATCCATATGACTTTGACTGTTAAGTCCTGAATTTCCTTAATGTACTCATAAATTTTACTAATAATGTTTTTCCTACTAAGGTTACTATCTAGTTCCATGCACGCAATATTCGAGTCCGTTAAAACTACTATATTTTTAAGGCCTAAACCGACTCCTAATTTAATAGCTACCATAATACTTAGCAGTTCGCAGTTAACTATTGATGATGTGTTTCTTAATTTAAATTGAACTGTTGAGTCCATGTTCCAGGTGCATGCAGCTCCTCCTACGCCCAAATTATTCTTAGCACCATCGCATAGCATTACTGTGCTATTTTCGCACACACTCCTATTAAAAATATTATCTATTTCTAGATTTAAGGCCTGAGAACTGTTACGATCTAAATTGCTAAAACTACCTTCACGTTTACATATAATTTTAAGTTTATCAGGTTTGGTTCCGGAACAATAGTTCTCAATCGGTCAAATAAATCCTTAAATTTGTTGTAAACTATACTATAATTCGATTTTGAACTACTATTTATTATATTAATGTACCTACTCAAGTTTGTTGCTCTTAGTTTTAGAACTTCTTTTGCTGTCAATTGTAAAACCCTGAGATGGCTTGGTATTTCATTTGCTAAAGACATTGTGATTATGTTAGCCGTGTTCTGCGGAACTCCCAAACATCTTTTCAGTATTTTACATTTCATTGCATCCATTTTTTTGAAAAAATATTTTGGTGCTGAGCAATAGCTAGTAATCTGTGACTCTACCTTAGACCTATAAAAAGCTTTGTATGCTAGTAAGCTCTTTTCGACATCTAATCCTCGATTTAAACCAGCCAGAATCTTGAAAGGTCTTGCATACATTTCATTTTTATCCACTTTGTTAGATAGACCACTTCAGGTACAGATAAATTTAGCTTCGAAGCCATTTCCAAGTTTTCTTTCTCCTTAATCCATTTGGGGCAGTTCCTGTTCCGGGCGTTGTGATCATTCGCTTTACATAGTACGCATTTCATTTCGAGACAAATTCCATCACACTCCTCTGAAGCACAATTTAAGCATCTCTTATTTGAACTTTTACAGTGAGCCGCAAAATGACCTAACCTTCCACAATTAAAACATTGTTTAGGCCTCTGTATATAGTAGTCAACTCTTATCTTAAGAAATTCTAACTTAATCTCATCAGGTAGTTCATCTCCCTCAAAGGTAATCTTAACTGTAGTTGTTGGTACAAGACTTTCTTTATTTTCAGTCTCTCTTCTCATAATCCCATAAACACTAACTATTTTATTATTATCTAAAATATTGCCATACTTATTACAAGGATCACCATTTAGGAACTCGTTTTCATTAAAACATAATGGGATTTGTTTGACAATGCCAAACCTATAAATAAAATTGTTTGGGATGAAGATCATAAATTCACTAAGCTCAGTCTTTCCTCTGTCTACAAAGCTATTTGCCTCTTCAGCTTTACCAAAAATCACTTTAATCTTGTTATATCCGACACTCTTCACCTCAATGATTCCTACAATAGCACGTTCTTTTTTTACAATATAATAGAACAGGATCTAAATATAATAGAACAGGATCTAACCTAACTCTCTTCTCGTTGACATCTTTCGCAATCATTAGTACCGGATAGTTCTTTTTTGAGTTTACTTTATATCTATTTGCGTATTTATTCACTTCATTTCTATTTCTACCATCTTGTCCTGAAGTAATATTCAAAATTTCTCTATCCATTTCATCGTTTACACCTAAAACTTCAACCGGCATTTCTTTTCTCGCTCCATTTGAAATCAAACTATATCCTTCAACCTTCGATTCTGTTTTCCTCTTCTTCTTAACACTACTATCTAAATTTTGTCTATCAGGGGGCTCCGACCCCATCCTGATGCGTCTTGCTTACACTTTTATTCAATAAGCTCAACACGTGTATGATAATTTCTAAACCTACGCAACCGAATACTCAAGGGCACAGCTATATACTCTTAATTACAGAGTTGAATACTTCTTTATATGATTACACAACAACAAATATTATCAAAAACTTACTGAAATCCAAATATTCGACTCACAAGAACACAACAGTATCACCTCACAAATATAACCCAAGCCAAGATGGCGTCACTACAAACTTAATGCTTGAGTTACAATCAATGCAACCAACATTTGCTGCCAAATTTTGTTGGTGGAACGAGTTACAATCAATGCAACACAACATTTACTGTCATCTGTCACTGGCTATATTAAAGAAATTGCTGTTCGATAATTTGGAACCTTTAAAGTCTCGGAAAGATATATCAGTGAATATTTTATCCTCTAAAAGCTGCGGAGTGTAATAAAAAGCAAACATGAGACAAAAAAAATCAAATTCTGATTGTCATTTACATATGACAGTTCCGATTTCCCGAACGCTCATAGGAACAGGTGGAATTGGGTATTTTGTTGCCATGCCAAGTTTGAGGTATGAGCAAACTCTGCTGCCAAGCAAAGTTGTGTTGCATCATTGTAACTGCTCTCATACGTTCTCATGGGTTCAAACTCATTTTGACGTGCAACAAATGTTGGTTGCATTGATTGTAACTCTAGCTTAAAAAATTCCACTGTCACCAGAAATCTTTTACAAGGAGCGTCCAGTAGGAACAGGAATGTTGAAGGCTGGTACTGAGCTAATCGTGAAGCTAAATTTTACATGTCTCCATTATCTGGTCATTCTTTCGACATTATCTGGTCATTCTTTCGTCATTTCTGACGGATAAAATGTCAACAATTTCACTTTTCGATCGATTTTCTTATTGGAAAGACATTTGCACTGCCCCATTTTCAAATTGAAACACCAAATGTGACTTTTTAACTCGAAAGAATGAACTGCACAAACTAAATTGGCGGGAAATGATTAACCGTGAAGCTAAATTTTGACATGTCTCCATTATAGGTTGGTACTGAGTTCGAGTTCACGTGAAATTTTGACATGTCTCCATTATCTGGTCATTCTTTCGAGCGAAAATTTTGGCAATGGAGAAAAGCAGAGACACTGCTCATTTCTGACGGATAAAATGTCAAGAATTTTACTTTTAGATCGATTTTCTTATTGGAAAGACATTTGCACTGCTCCATTTTCAAATTGAAACACCAAATGTCACTTTTTAAAGAGAAGAAAGAATGAACTGCACAAACTTAATGGGCCTTTTTACACTTGTACTCTTGATACAGTCCTATAACCGGTTTTCTGGGCAAGAGGTAGAAGAATCGAGGGGAAATCTCTACAAAAAGTGATGCACTTGGAGAGAATTTTTCATCACTTTTGAAACTGATTGAAACTGATGCAAATCACTAACACAACTATAAACATAGTTGACGGGTCAGGAATTTTTCATGAAACACTCAAGTCGAAATGAGAAAACAACAACGCGCACACATTCATATGCATAATCTGTATATGAACGGTTCCGTTGCTGAAGAATACAAGTGTGGAAATTTTGATTGTTGTAAAACCAGTTTCAGGAGTGCTTCAAGAATACAAGTGTAAAAAGGCCCAATTGACGTGAAATGATTGGAGACATGTTTCAGTGCCATCTACGTTTTCAACGCGAAAGCAACTTCAAAGCAACTTTTCATGCGAAGAACAGAGTACAACTCTTGCTTATTTTCAAGCTAAATTTTCGCCGAAACAGATTTCACGTGAAATGTTGTATGAAAACTTCACGTGAAATCGAACTCAGTACTATGCTTAACTTCAAAGCAACTTTTCATGCTAAGAACAGAGTACAACTCTTGCTGATTTTCAAGCTAAATTCTCGCCTAAACAGAATTCACGTGAAATTATGTATGAAAATTTCACGTGAAATCGAACTCAGTACTATGCTTTAAGCATAGTACTGAGTTCGATTTCACGTGAAATTTTCATACAAAAAAATTTGCTTTGAAGTTGCTTTCGCGTTGAAAACGTAGATGGTTTCCATTGAATCAATAAACTTATCCGGAATGATATTATTTAAAAATAATAGAAAGCCAGCCCCAGAGCTCAAAATCAGTAGAGCCGATAGGAATGTGAAGTGTTCATTTAATATAGAGTGGTATAGAATTTTGTCAAATAATAAAATGGCACCCTATAAAACGTAATTAAGCTCACTCAACGAATCGAAATCCAGGTGAATGAAGAATATGATATGAAAAATAAATTAAAACATCAATCGCTAAAATGGTTTATTTACTTTAATTACGTCTGGACTTGCCATTTAGAGGTCACAATAAAGCAGAGGTGTGTAATGTATTTGGCTACACAAAAACGTCGGCCAAATAAATTTCACAAAATGAACTTTTGAGCCTCATGAATATAACTCAGTCTCTGACTTTTCAAAATATGTTTCCACAACTTTTGTTTGAGTGCGTGCGGTCCATTTATGGTCTATTCCTCAGCCGAAAAAACTCAAAAGTAAACTATTTGGCCTGTACGTTAATAAAATGATAATGGAAAGTTACTATTATATGTAGATAAGTTAATCGTACATAATAGAGTTAAATTTAACAACTCTGGCCGCTTCAGTAATTATTGAGATGCCATTCAATGCGTTGAAAAGAATTAAGACTAGTTTTCGAAACATCATGAGTCAACACGATTATTGGAGCTATCGCTACGAAGTATTGAAAAACATTTTTTCAAGAAATTGGAGGATCAACGCAGCTGCATGACAATGTCTTTCAACATTTTACCAAAAGAGAGCAAAGAAGATTTTGCTGTCAAATAAAATGTTTATGCAGCGTAGTTTACATCGTATTTCATTACCTCATCCTAAAGTTCCACGATATGAATTCGATATTATATGATTATAATATTATTTGACTTGACCAAGAACCATGGGTTGCCAAAAACCGGGTTTGCGGGTTACGCATCGATGGATACAGACTAGTGGTACCCGACGGCTTACATGAGCCACGTGTCTGCATTCTTGTCAAGAAAACCATAAACGTCCTTGTACTACACAATTTCAGTGACAGGGATAACATGGCTATTGCAGTGGAAATCGACCAGAGATCATACTGGTTTGTTTCTTGCTACATGGCACACGATCATGGCGACAGCCCACCTTGCGACATTGTCAAGGGTGTTGTGGCTGAAGCCACAAAGATTGGTGTGCCTCTTATTCTAGGGGCTGTCTCCAACGCTCATAATGAAGTATGGGGTAGCTCCAACACTAATGGCCGAGGTGAGGAGCTTTTTGACTTCATCTTGGCCCACGACCTTTTCATCGCCAACACTGGTAGCGATCCAACCTTCCTTACCTCAAACCACAGGGAGGTTCTTGATGTTACCTTGATTAGTGGGCGGCACTCGCATCTACTCCGTGACTGGAGGGTTCTACAAGAGTGCTCATTATCCGATCATAGGTACATATCGTATAACGTGGCTGGCCGCAGCTCTGCTGTGCAGGTAGCCTTTATCAACAGAAAGAGGTCAGACTGGAAACTATTTCATTCTCTAGTACGATCTTCACTGGAAACTGCTCCTAGGAGCATTGACTGCTACCATGAATTGGATCGGGCGGTTGACACCCTTACTAATTCTCTCAATTCCGCGTCTAGGGAAGCATGTAAGCCACCCTCGGCCAGGGGCAATCCTAAGCCTCCCTGGTGGAGTATGGAAATCAGCATCCTGCGGAAAGAATGTAGGAAGGAGTTTAATAGCTCGAAAAGATCTAATGACTGGTCGGCGTATAAAACGAAGCTGAAGGCGTTTAAGTATGCCATACGCAAGGCTAAGAAGTCCTCATGGAGATCTTTCTGTGGAAACGTAGAGAGTCTCAGCGAGGCGAATCGCCTTCGCAAGGTATTAAGCACGACACCAAAGGCTATGGGTTGGATCATGAACCCTGAGGGCATTTGGACTAGTTCGAGCGCAGATACTCTAAACGTTCTCATGGGCGCACATTTCCCGGGCAATTATTGCCCTTTAGGGACAGTGCACCAAACGGAACTAAATTACGGTAGAGCCCCGCCGTTCAGAATATCAGACTCTCAGCTGAGGTGGGCTATTAACTCCTTCGAGCCGTTTAAATCCCCGGGCCCTGATGGCGTTCAGCAGTCCATGGAAGTATCGCTACCATGGCTCAGAGAGATTTATAACGTTTGCCTACGCTTCTCGTATGTTCCCACCAGCTGGCGGGAAACTAGAGTTGTGTTTTTCCCCAAAGCAGGAAAAGTTTCTCATGTTAGGCCAAAGGACTACCGTCCAATAAGTCTTAACTCAGTCCTGCTTAAGATTTTGGAAAGGATCATTGATTACCATATTAAAAGATCAATTGATCCTATGTTGATCTCGCAGTCACAACACGCTTATACCAAAGGTAAATCTGTTGAGACTGCTCTTCACGTCCTTATTGAGCAAGTTGAAAAATCTCTCGTGCTTAAGGAATATACGCTTGCCGCCTTCTTGGACATCGAGGGGGCCTTCAACAACGTAAATTCTAACGCTATTTTTGAGGCTCTCTCGGTGCTTCATGTGGACGAGCGGCTGATTGCTTTTATTGTGCAGCTTCTCAAAAGTAGAGTGGTTATCTCTTCCCTGGGGGATGCCAGCGTAAGACGAGGAGTCAGTACGGGCACACCTCAGGGTGGAGTCCTCTCTCCCCTGCTGTGGAACATCACGGTGAATACTCTTCTAATGAGATTAGACCGCGCTGGCTGCAAAGTGATTGCTTATGCAGACGACATAGCTGTGGCAGTGTCGGGAAAGTATTTATCTACGCTATCGGAGAGGCTAAATCACTCTCTTGACATACTTTCGCGTTGGAGTCGTGAGTGCGGCTCGGAAGGCTTTCAATGCACTTTACTGCTGTAAAAGGGCCATAGGAGCGAATTGGGGATTACAACCTCGTACTGTTGCTTGGCTTTACACTGCTGTGGTTGAGCCAATTCTATTGTTTGGGATGGTGTTCTGGTGACAGGGTGCTATTAAGGCTACCTGCAAACAGCAGATTGAAAAAGTGCGGAGAATGGCTGCACTACTTGTAACTGGTGCGCTCCGCTCGACTCCTACTGAGGCACTCTTCGTGTTACTTCATTGGCTGCTACTTATCGTACAGCAAGCTAATCTTGCCGCTGTGAGACTAAATTGTATCTCGGCATGGAATAGAACAGATTTCGGCCATGCGAGGATTTTGGTGGAGGGAGTTCCCGCTCCGGCGGGTGTTGACTATATCGCTCCGCAGTGCCTACTAGATTTGGAGTTCACAACTCGCATTCCTGGTAGGGATGAATGGCGTGATGGTGTCGCCCTCGAAAGTGGGCTTATCCATGTGTACACTGACGGCTCAAAGCTAAACAATAGAGTCGGAAGTGGTGTATACTCAGATGAGCTGAATCTCAAGCTGTCCTTTCGTCTACCAGACCATTGTAGTGTCTTTCAGGCGGAGGTTGCGGCTATTTTACAGGCAATTGACTGGCTTCTGTGTAATCGAATATTCGGGGCTAATATTGGCATTTTCACAGATAACCAGGCGGCTATTAAATCCCTTGCTGGTCCTTGTACAGTTTCCATGATTGTTGCTGAATGCCGTGCATCTCTCAGGGAGATGTCGAGATATTCAGTGGTTCAATTGATTTGGGTACCTGGACATAGGGGTTTTCAGGGCAACTGTGAGGCCGATGAGCTAGCAAGGCTTGGAAACTGGTTACCGGAGGTCTCCTGCTCCCTCTCAATAGGTATACCGATGTCATCGGTCAAACTGGCCATTAGGCAAAAATATCTCGAGGATGCTAAGACGTCCTGGGCAGATGAATCATCCTG
Organism: Nemotelus nigrinus; assembly: GCA_947369275.1. Classification (NCBI taxonomy): domain Eukaryota; kingdom Metazoa; phylum Arthropoda; class Insecta; order Diptera; family Stratiomyidae; genus Nemotelus; species Nemotelus nigrinus. The sequence continues at coordinate 76,647,998 of OX376374.1, forward strand.
TGCAATAGCAAGGCAGTCCTGGGTATCCATGGATGCGCATCGCACCAGGCAGCTTTTAGGCTTAACTCGAAGCGCTCTACGCTGCACAGTGGGAGTTCTTACGGGCCATTGCCTCATAGGACGGCATGCACAACGATTGGGAGTGCAGTTTAACGATTTCTGTCGGAGCTGCGGCTCTGAGGATGAGGAGGAGTCCGTCCTCCACCTCTTGTGTCAGTGCCCGGCGTTGGCAAGGAGAAGGCTGGCGGCAATTGGCGCTCCCTTTCTCTCAAACCTGACCGAGTTATCTCTGGTTGATTTAAAAGGGATAACGCGATTTGTCAAGGGAAGCAGATGGTTTCCTGATTTTAGTGAGTAGGAGAGAGTCACTAATATAAGACACACGTAATTGAAGACACATATCAACTTTATTTCAAACATTCGTTTTAATACAAGTACATTTAGATCTGCTTCATCGATCGCACTCCTCGACTGACTGCCTCGCAGCACATTCTGCATATTCCATTGAACCGACATATCCTCATCCCTGCAATAAAAGAACAATTAAAGTATGAAAGGATACTGCCTGTCATAAAATGTAAGTGGGCCCATGCGATCTGCATAGTCCCTTTCGTTGTTTCTATTTTTCCACTCTGCGCAACAGATGTTGGCCTTTGCACGGTCGTTTGATGTGCCCGACTGTTTATTGCCTCAGCCGTTGCGCAGATGGTCTCGGTTGTTATCTTACACTAATTAGTGTGGCATCACAACGGGCCTCTTTTGTGCCTACGTGTGTCGGACGACAGACCTCTGTAGACCAGCCGCCACTTTAACCTAACCTAACCTAACCTATTTGACTTTGCTCGAATGATTCTTATATTCACTGCCTTCCTCTTTCTAAATGTCACGAGCCGCCACTGTTGGAGACATGTGTCAATGCCATCTATATTTTCAAAGCGAAAACAACTTCGAAGCAACTTTTCATGCTAAGAACAGAGTACCACTCTTGCTTATTTTCAAGCTAAATTTTCGCCGAAACAGATTTCACGTGAAATTTAGTATGAACATTTCACGTGAAATCGTACATCTAGGAGGCATTGTACGGGCCGTCAGGCTACGTAATCGTTCTCGCTGTGACGTCATTGCGATAGGCCATGTTTACATTTTCACGAGGCAGTGCCGACACACACGGATATTTCACTTGCAGTTTTCAAGCTAAAATATGATTAAAACGTTAGTTTTTAGTGCGTGGACGCGTTGTAGTAGTAATATTTAGTCACAACTTGAATTTTGTGTCAATCAATTGTATCGAGAGTGAATCGACACAAAACGTCACATAACCTAACACCAACTGATAAACATTTCGTAGCGAATTTTTCACATTATACCGCACGCACCGCATTAATTTGTGTTTTAGCTGTTTACTAGCACTGTTTCGCGGATCTCACTTTGTTTTCACTTCACTCACTTCAACACAACCTGTACAATTTACGATTTCCCGCGGACGTCCCACAAGACTGCGTGTATTTTTCACGACATTTTGGCCTATTGCTCTGACGTCATCATTCTGCATTACGGCCCGTACTTCTAGGAGGCATTGGAACAAATGAGGAGTGGAACAGAAATGAAAGCAATAGGGCATAAATCGCATAGAAACAAAACGTGCAAAAACTATAATGAAATTGCAATGTTGGGGTTTACAGCGTTTGAGTCAAATGTGACCTGACTTAAGACTAAGTGAGTTTAGTCCTAAGGTGTTTACATCAACCTGACCTAAAACATTTTATGAAATTTTGTTTTTTGTAAATGTGAAGCGAAAAACTACTGGTTTTCTATCGTCCATGTTCTTTAATAATATCACTTCTTCCTCTCCTAATGAGATTTGCGATTTATTTGCACATAGTTTCAAGACTGTTTTTAATGCATCAGACCCACTAAACTCACACCTTTCTTACTCTCATTCCGCTCCAACAGCTTTGGTCAGCCACTAAGAAATTTCAGGTGATGAAATACATAAAGCTTTTTCGGAACTCGATTGCAACAAAGGCCCTGGGCCCGATCTCCTTCCTCCAACTTTCTTGCGCAAGTGTGTAGAGCAGCTTATAACTTCCTTGCATTTTTTTTCAACATATCACTTTCGTCTGGAGTTTTCCCATCCTGTTGGAAACTTTTGTGTCACACCCATCTTCAAAAATGGTGATAGACGCTGTATCAGAAATTATAGGGGCATTGCCATTTTATCTTCAATTCCGAAACTTTTTGAAAAGATTGTCTACGATAAACTTTCCCCACTAGTAACTCCCGTCTGAACGAGCAACAGCATGGTTTTAGAAAAGGTCGCTCAACTACCACGAATTTGACAGTCCTAATCTCAGACGTTCTGTGTAAAATGGAGGAAGGATACTACATTGACGCAGTCTATACAAACTTTAATAAAGTTTTTGACAGAGTTGACCACCCTACTTTAATTTCAAAGCATCATAAATTCAGACTTGCCGGATCTTTGCATAGCTCGCTGACTTCCTACCTTAGCAATCGTACACAATTGGTAAAATTTCAAAGAATTTTATCGAAAAATATATCTGCTACCTCATTTTTAATATATTTATTTCCGACCTATCTGACGTCTTAGCAAATAAACCTCATATACTTTATGCCAACGATCTCAAAGTCTATCACATCATTAAATCTAAATCCGATGCACTCTTTCTCCAATCTAAACTTAATTTACTTGATCATTGGTGCAATGAAAATAAGCTCTCTCTCAACATTGCTAAGTACCAGGTTATTAGTTTTTCCCGAAAATGCACGGTCTCACATAACACGTACTTCCTTGGCAATAATTTGTTAGCCCGAGTTGAAAACGCTGTTGAGTTTGGTGTTATCTTGGATGAGAAACTCCGCTTCTCCTTGCACTATGATTAAATATTTTCTCGTGCAAACAACAAGCTAGGGTTCATCAAAAGACGTTCCAAGGAATTTCATAACCTGTGCCTTATGATTTCAGGAATGTTAAACGAATGTAGTTGCTTCTTCACCCCATTGGTGAATATGTCTCTATCTGCTGGAATCCGGCTTTTGGAACCCGCAGTAACAGACTCGAGCCCATACAAAAACAGTTCTTACTTTTCGCATTGATATAACTATACAATCTTGACAATTTTAACACCCTTCCTCCTTATGAGTTTTGACTGTGTCATCTAAACTTATTGACACTTGCATCCAGAAGAAGGCTGATTTCGGTTTGCTGCACATTCTACGTCATTAGAAGCGCTATCAAAGTTGAATTCCTGAATAGTAAAATGGTCTTAAATAACCCTGTAAGGAACACCAGGTCCTCTCGTTTACTTAAGGAATATCCACATTTCACTACTTACGCAGCTTATGAGCCGGTAAATAGATGCTGCAGAATATTTAACAGTATAAGTTTTCTGTATTCCCCAACGATTTTCAAATTCTCCTTCAAATCCTCCCTTTTCGAAGCCATCCATAACCCCTTATCTTAAGCTATATGACAATGTTTTATTTGTTATTTATCAATTGTTACTGATTTATTTGTTAATTATTTAATTTATTTAATTTTTCGTTTGCACATATTTATTTCAAATATTTCTCTGTATTGTTTATACCTTGTTTGGTTAATAAATAAAATAAAATAAAAAAAAAAAATTTGGTTAGGTCGAATTTAGTCCTCGTTTGTTCAAACACTGTAATTATCTCTTCATTTGTCTCTCAAACATGTTTCTTTAAATGATTTTGAGTTAAAGGAGAGGGTTGCGAGCTTAAATTCAACGTACATATATTAATAATAGTCACACAAAAATCAATGCTTAGGTCGGGTGTGCTTACAGCAATATAGTCCACGACCTATTTTAAGTCAGGTCGCTTGAAATCGTGGACTGACCTATCGCTTGGGTCGGGTACTGAGTGTTTACACCAGGTGGGCTTAATAATATAGGTGAATTTTGTGTATAGTCCACGGTCCACGATTAATTGCAATGAAGCTGTTCCCGTACTCCATTTTAAGGCTGGTGCTGAGCTAATCGTGAAGCTAAATTTTGACATGTCTCCATTATCTGGTCATTCTTTCGAGCGAAAATTTTGGCAATGGAGAAAAGCAGAGACAGCTCATTTTTGACGGGTAAAATGTCAAGAATTTCACTTTTCGATCGATTTTCTTATTGGAAAGACATTTGCACTGCTCCATTTTCAAATTGAAACACCAAATGTCACTTTTTCGCTCGAAAGAATGAACTGCACAAACTAAATTGGCGTGAAATGATTGGAGACATGTGTCAGTGCCATCTATATTTTCAAAGCGAAAGCATTTCGCCAGTAAAATAAAATTTTATGTACTTTAACAAAAAATACTATGATTATTTACAACTACAGCATAGTACTGAGTTCGATTTCACGTGAAATTTTCATACAAAATTTCACGTGAAATCTGTTTCGGCGAAAATTTAGCTTGAAAATAAGCAAGTTTGGTACTGTGTTCTTAGCATGAAAAGTTGCTTTGAAGTTGCTTTCGCGTTGAAAACGTAGATGGCACTTTTCACCAAATGTTACCTAAAGTAAGATCCAAATATTGTGTGAATTTTGTTTAAATGTGATGGCTGCATCGGAAGTTATAGGCAAAAAATCGGTTTTTTCTCAGTGATTTTTCAAGATGGTACCACTGCCACAGGGATGCCCGCATTTCAAAATCACTTCTATCGGACTTGGTCCTAGCTAATACTAATATGTCCTGTAAATTTCATTATGCTCGGATTATCCGGTCGTCAGTTCTCGTGAACAGAACTTTCGATTGCTGAAAATAGAGGTAATTTGGTGATGGGTTGCCGTTCTTGTGCAAATCGGAATTTTGAAAATTTCAACTTGACATGAAGGACAAAAGATAAAATTGATCAAAGATTTGAAATTTTTTTTCAAATATCAAAAATTTTTCAGGAAGGTCAATGATTTAAAGGATTTTTTTTTCAGGAGCCTGCCGCAGCTACAGGGTTAATTGCTTTATCTTTAAAATCCATATGTGTTAAATTTTAGTCAACATCAATACGCTCTGTAATTTTCACGATGGTTCATTGTTTTCTTACAAGTAATGACAAATTAAAATTTGAAAAAAAATCCTTGCCTACTTTTAGGCACCATGCACCCACACACTGCTCAAAATTTCCAATGCTTTATCATAGACAAGCTTAAAACACAATAAGTTTTCATTTCCAAACATTTATTTTAACAAAAATTTACACTGCTTGGAAATATAGGAGTCCCTGAAAATTCACTAAAACGCTCGCCGTCGCCAAAAGGTTTAGGATATCTGACCTACCTACTATTTACATCTACGTCCTCCGAAAATTTCATTTCAATTTGGCCACTCCAGAGATTATCTCTATTAACCATTTTGCTGATATATATATATATATATATATATATATATATATATATATATATATATATATATATATATATATATATATATATATATATATATATACATATATATATATATATATATATATATATATATATATATATATATATATATATATATATATATATATATATATATATATATATATATATATATATATATATATCAGTTGCGAGGGGTGAAATATCGATGGAGTCCAATAATTATCTACCATTTTATATATAATAATGATGTTTGGCATGCTGATGTTTGTCGCAGTTACTAATTTCTATTATATTCTCGTCACACTAACAGACAGGTTAAAAATTCGTAATTCAAAAAATGATAAGCACATGTATATCAACAAATCAGAGAGCAGTGTCTTGTACAATATACATGAAACCATTTGCTTTAGTGTAAACAATGTTTATAAAAAAGAAGCATTCAAAAAACTGAGCCTGCAGAACGCTAAATGGAAAAATTGAAAGCAGGTATTTTTCATCCATTAAATTAAAAAATATCTTGGAAATAAATCGGTTGAAATATAAAAATTCACGAAAAAATACCAACCCATAACATAAGAGTTTATAGACAATTCTTCATTTGCTATACTTTCAAGCTGTTTTGCGATATTTAAAATTTACAATTACAATATTTTTAAGTGTTTACGTATATACTTTAGGCAAACATATTAAAAATATCAAGTTTCAGATTTCCCACGACAAATAGTTTTATGTACATTTTTCTTATTTACTGGTTCCTCCTTTTTATGAATTATTATCTAATTAGAAAGAGGAAAAATAATTTTATGCAGAACATGTATCATAAAAGAGTTTAACGGAAGGCAGGAATTCATTTCTAAAACTAACATTTGACAAATTTTAGTTTTTAGATACCCAGTAAAATGTTATCTTCATATTCATATCTCAAATATAGTACATAGTATTCATGTGCTGCTTTTTATGTGAGCAATACAACTATCGAAAGTAATTTTCACATGAAAAAAGCACAATGGCAATATTGAATGAGCCGATCGAAATTTTCTTCCATTCACGAACCTTTCGTAAGCCGATCAATCACGGCTTATTTTTCATCTATTAAAGCGATACACATTTGGTCAAAGTCTCAAGTAGCTCGCGAATAAAGGTAGAACTATAATGCAATTAAGTGAGCTTTAAGTAGCTTAAGTGACAGTACGGTTGCATAGAAATCAAGCGGCATACCCATAATGTACTTATCTGCCGTTTCGTTAAGTTTCGTTCAATTCGGGCCACTTAAGGTAGAACTATAATGCAATTAAGTGAACTTTAAGCAGCTTAAATGACAGTACGGTTGCATAGAAAACAAGCGGCATACCCATAATGTACTTATCTGCCGTTTCGTTAAGTTTCGTTCAATTCGGGCCACTTAAGTGGCGTACGACTGGGACCGTACATCAATTAAGTAAATTTGACAGGAGGTTTGTGTAACGACTACGACCAATAGAAGGCACGTAAAATATTTGAATATGTTTTCGTGAATCGCTTGCTATTTTTGCAGGAGGTAGAAGTAATGATCGTTCGTATGCGGTATTGTAGAAGCAATAATAGCTATGTGAAATATTTGAATATTTTATGTCTGTTCGCGTACTTTCAGTCACTGAATTTTCCTGAATCATGCGGTGGGGGAAATTCATGAAAAGTACGAAAACGCTCTCATTGCATATCCTGAAAATTGACAAACAAAAGTGTCAGTTGTCGGTATTCGGGAGAACAATAGTGATTATAAAGTCATCCTAAGCGGTGATAAATTATCGCCACCAAAATATTCGTCCTTCATAATAACATTACGCCAAAAACCATTTGACGGTTTTCAGTATTTTTCAGTAGCTCAGACCCTACTGAAATTTACTGAAAGAGGGGAATTTTTCAGTTTTCAGTAAAACGGAGTACAAAAACGGCTTCATTACAATTAATTGCAATTAATCGTAGTACGCGAACAGACCTTTTATTGTTAAACGGCTCATTGACAGTTTACAATATAGGAAGTAGTAATTAGATGTCTCGAATATGATTCTGCGTGACATTGTAAAAAGAATAACAGGTATCTAAAATATTTTTTCGTCGATCACTTAAATGCTATTTTTACAGGAGGTAGGAATAATGAGTTTCAAACATAATTTCAAAGAGAAAACGCGTTGAACAACATACGAAAGAATAAATTATATAGTAGTTTATTTACTTGTATCTTTAAATTACTTACTTTTAAAAATACAAGTACATAAACTACTTAAAATGCCGTCTCACAGCTTTTTTCATTCAAAGAATAACCACACACCATGCTTCAGCTGTCCACTATTGAATATTAAACTTCAGCAGTAAAGACCTGGTTGATTAAATATATTCCGGTCGCATACCAATATTGCTCAAAAAACATTTCTTTCGTACACTTATTTGAATATAAACACAAATTAAGAGCCTGCACCAAGCTCATCTTTATAGATCTAATAATCTACAGCAAAGTGCTGAGGTTCAGCTCAGCTACAATTTTCTACGATTTCTTGCAACAGAGCTAGCAGGCTATGAAGACAACTATATTTCAATTGCAGCAAAATCTATTCAAATATATTGCGTAAACGCTCACATCAGTTCATCTCATATGCCTCCAAATTCAAATTCATATTCGCCACTCTGACGGCAGCTTCATGAACCTTCACTTAATTCTATTATGGGCAAATTAACCGATCGACTTCAATTGAGTGAATTTTCGTTCAGTTTCAGCGCTCACTTAAGTTCACTTAATTGCATTATAGTTCTACCTTAAAGGTAGAACTATAATGCAATTAAGTGAACTTAAGTGAGCGCTGAAACTGAACGAAAATTTACTGAATTGAAGTCGATCGGTTAATTTGCCCATAATAGAATTAAGTGAAGCTTCATGAAGCTGCCGCCAGAGTGGCGAATATGAATTTGAATCTGCATATTGCATTTGTGCAATGTATTTGAATAGGATTTTGCTGCAATTGAAATATAGTTGTCTTCATAGCTTGCTAGCTCTGTTGCAAGAAATCGTAGAAAATTGTTGCTGAGCTGAAACTCGGCACTTTGCTGTAGATTATTAGATCTATAAAGATGGGCTTGGTGCAGGCTCTTAATTTGTACTCATATTCAAATAAGTGTACGAAAGAAATGTTTGTTGAGCAATATTGGTATGCGACCGGAATATATTTAATCAACAAGGTCTTTACTGCTGAAGTTTAATATCAATAGTGGACAGCTGAAGCATGGTGTGTGGTTATTCTTTGAGTAAAAAAAGCTGTGAGACGGCATTTTAAGTATTTTATGTACTTGTATTTTTAAAAGTAAGTAATTTAAAGATACAAGTAAATAAACTACTATATAATTTATTATTTCGTATGTTGTTCAACGCGTTTTCTCTTTGAAATTATGTTTCAAACTCATTATTTCTACCTCCTGCAAAAATAGCATTTATGTGATCGACGAAAAAATATTTTAGATACCGGTTATTCTGTTTACAATGTCGCGCAGAATCATATTCAAGACATCTAATTACTACTTCCTATATTGTAAACTGCAATGAACCGTTTAACAATGAAAGGTATGTTCGCGTACTACGATTTATTGCAATTAATTGCAATGAAGCCGTTTTTGCACTCCGTTTTACTGAAAACGGAAAAATGCCCCTTTTTCAGTAGGGTCTGAGCTACTTCAAAATACTGAAAACTGTCAAACGGTTTTTGGCCTAATGTTATAACATTATGAAGGACGAATATTTTTGTGACGATAATTTATCACCGCTTAGGATGACTTTATAATCATTATTGTTCTCCTGAAAAGCGAAAACTGACACTTTTGTTTGTCAATTTTCAGGAAATGCAATGTGAGCGTTTTTGAACTTTTCATGAATGTCCCCCGCCACATGATTCAGGAAAATTCAGTAAAATTCAGTGACTGAAAGTATGCGAACAGACCTAAAATATTCAAATATTTCACATACTTATTAATGCGTCTACAATACCGCATACGAACGATCATTACTTCTACCTCCTGCAAAAATACCAAGCGATCCACGAAAACATATTCAAATATTTTACGTGCCTTCTATTGGTTGTAGTGGTTACGCAAACCTCTTGTCAAATTTACTTAATTGATTTACGGTCCCAGTCGTAGGCCACTTAAGTGGCCCGAATTGAACGAAACTAAACAAAACGGCAGATAAGTACATTATGGATATGCCGCTTGATTTCTATGCAACCGTACTGTCACTTAAGCTACTTAAAGCTCACTTAATTGCATTATAGTTCTACCTTACAGGCTGCCTCCACTTGCAATTTCCCATTGCATGAAATTTGAAATTGCCAGTGCAGGCAGCCTATGGTATGCAATATTTTATGGTCTGCCATGAATGGTAGGCAATATGGTAAGCAATTTGCTCGGCAATCTGCCTTGCAATATTTTGACAGTTCTTGATTTCAAAATGGCGCTGAACCGTGGCCCTGGTTTATTTTGCGTAGGGATTCTGAATTCAAAGGGATTTTTTGATTTCGTTGAGCAATGAAAATAGTCTACAGAGTATGAAATGCTGGGAAATTGGGGAATTTCTTCGCTCTGCACTTCAAATAACTCCTTAAGAGCATTTGACGCTCAGATACAGCGCACGTCTCTCTCGCTTAGACGCATTTTCGAAATGATATTGCATGCCATGAAATTTCCCACGCACAGGTTGCATATCATAAATTTGACAGTCGTTGCAATCGGAAATTGCAGAGTAAATTGCTAATCGAGTCCCGGTGTTAAGAATCTGCAAGCCGGACAATTTCGGCTTGCAAATGGGAATTTTTGCATTATCGTTTCATGCAAAGGTGGTTTGATCTTTATTCAATTGAAATTTTGTGTACATGTTAAGATGCATACATGTTTTGAAAAATCCCAAGTAGGTCGATATTTTCAAAAAGAAGCCGGAAGGAATCGGGTTGTATGGACGCTTCGCCACTGATATATATATATATATATATATATATATATATATATATATATATATATATATATATATATATATATATATATATATATATATATATATATATATATACATATCTAAAGAAATATGAATTTTCGGCGAAACGAATTTAATACTAATTTTCTTCGAAAATTAGTAAAAAGTAGGAATTTCTAATGCATATTATATTGAAATACGTTCCGCATACTGGCAGGTGTACGACACCAAGGAATAAAAACAATGAAACAATACTTCGAAAAAATGTATTGTTGTATATTGTTTTAATTTTATTTCATTTTATCGTTAATATTAATTCAAACATTAATTATTTTATTTAATGTGGATCTATTTTTTTTAACTTTTGAAACCAAAAATTTTCAATTTAAAGTCAACTTTGCGTTCAGAAGCTAGAGATCTTGATAAACACCCATTTCTAAATTAAATTTTGTGTTTAAATATCAAGTTTCATAAGAGAACGATTTGCAATAGTGTTTTCGTTTTACTCTCCCTTCTTCCTTAAAAACCGGGTTTGGGACTGGCTTCGGGGAATTAAAGCTCTAACTTGAAAGCCCATCGTATTTCTATGAGGGTAGAAAACTAAGAGGAGTGGCCTACCCCACCTTTCTGGCCATACATTCCTGTCTGTGTAATAGGACAAAACGCGCTCTTTTATTCTCTGTGGCTTGGGCCTGGTTGGGCTTAGTTCTCAAACTTCGTTATCAAATGTATGCGCCGCCGGTCGTGGTTTCAGTGGAAGCTGTTTAAAACACAATTAATAGCGTTGTACTGCAGTGATTTTAAGCTTGATTTGTGGTTTCGGTTTATAATCAAATTCGATTTTTGTGTTTTAGTGCGTAAATCGCGAAATAACAAAAAATATAAAAAGGAGATGAAATAAAAGTGGCTAGATCTGAGAGCATAAAGCCATTCGGAGGGACCGAAGGCATGGCCACTTTTACCCCGATGATAGATTGAAACTTATGGGGCTTAGGTAATTCCTCATTTATCAAATTGTTTCAAATAATAAAATTTAGAATATTATAAGTGAGTGATTGATATTTATTCACTAATTGGATATTTTTTTAGCTCTCATGTTATCACCGCACGAATTCTAGAAACAGGGAGTAAAAATAAGCTACAGTAGGCTGAATTATTTGTTGCTTTGCTGTAGATTAACTGTTTTTCGAGGATAGAAAATGAAGAAAAAACAGAACACAATACATGCAAACTATAAAAATTGTAGAATATACTAATTAAATATTTATTTACAGTCAATTTTATAAGAAAATTGCTTAAAAAATTAGATCCGTTTGTACTGACTTACCTCTTGGCAGTGCTTAGTACTGGTGTAGGCGACGGGAAAACATTGAATAATAGAAAATATCAATTTCGTTATTAGAAAATCTAGGAAGTTTTTAATGAATGCTGTGTGTATAGTAACTACAATGGAAAAGACAAATTTTATTTAAGATTTATAGCTATAATTTATAATTTTAATTTATATTTTTTTAAATAATTTATAATATACTCTTTTTAACTTGCTGTGTTCATTGATTTTTAATGAAAGGGGCAAACCATGACCCATTCTTCTTATTTTAATTGCTAGCTTCCCTCTTCGTGTTTCAAGCAAGCGTGTCGGCTTTGGCGGAATTACGGCTCTTCCCGGCTCAACATATTAAAATCCTAAACTCATGCAAATTATATACAGATGAATAAATCTACCTTAAACTACGGATAAATATTAATGTTATAATTAAACTACATGCCTCTAAAATGAATTAAATTAGTAAATTTTTGTCGCAATGAAATTTTTCCACATCTCTTTTTAGCTAAGAAATGGAAGCGTGTCTTCACGTATTTTTCTATAATCAACTTTAGCAGTAGGGTGTAATGATTTGTAGTTAACATGTGTTCCGAATGCTCAACAAACAAGTTTTTGCCAATAAATTCTGTCTGGATAGAAGAAACAATTACATGATGCGCTCTTGGAGATAGTATGTTACAATTTCCGCGGTGCTGAGACCTTCGAATCTGTTTTTCTGTTTCTTGGCATACTAATTTTGAAGACGCGTTTTGATGGTATTTTTAAATATCCTCGAGTTTTAAACTGTATGAGTGAAATTTAACTCAAATCACCTTGCAGAGCCGTCGCAATCAAGTAGCTCACACAATTTGAATACCACGAATCCTGATATGTATTCAATTACACGATCCACATATTCGGAAAGACCTGCCGAGTCAGCAGTATAGCCATGCTCTTCAAAGAATCTAATATCTAATTCAGTTGTATCCACTGGAGTAGTTTCTGTCATAGCCTGTCGTTCCGTTGATCTATTTATTTCGAGCAATGTGTTTGAAGGATTGCAATGTAATATGAAAATTTGCTCCAGTGGGATCGTGTTGCCAGTCCCGCCATCTCTAATTTCACATTTTACCAATATTTTTTTAAATCGTGCCTTAAACTGAATAGCTGTTGGATTGTTAGTATAGCCGAGACCTGTTCTAATTGAACCAAAAAGGAGTTCAATATAGTCTTGGTTTAATTTGTAAATTGGCAAAAATTTCAGTATTTTTGGTTGCACAAACCTATCATAAAGAATCTGTATATTGCGTATTGCCGTAATCATATCAAGAAAGCCAACACCTCACCTTGAATGAATTAGTGCTATTCCTGAAGGTATTTTCAGCTGTCGAACATAAATTATGGTTTCCTGTGAAAATTTTAGTATTAGAGATACATTTTTTTCACAGAGTGCTTGTTTCAAGTGCTCAAACACTGAAAGTTTCCTACTATTCAGCACATCAAAAGTGTCATTAAAAATTCGCACAAATTTCGCAGTAGCTCTGCTTTCAGCAAATTGTTGAAGCTGAAGTGACTCCCGACAAAAATCAATAGCATCTGCTACAGATCTGCTTCAAGTTTGTACAGCTTAGCGAACTTTCATTTTTTTTACTGTGAAAGTAAACATGCACTTTCCTCAATTTGTTGCTCAGATGCAATCCTTCCTTCATTATCAATAAAAACTTTCAAATCAGCCAGGCTATTTCTAATGAGCTTCAGCATGTGACATGGGTCTGAATGAAGCACACATTTATCATTGCTGTTTTCAAAAGGTATACACCCTTTTGAGCAAATATCACGCACATCTGAGCCCAATAGCTTTGACGTGGTGAAGTTGTTTGCGGCTCCATCAAATGTTACTCCTATTACCTCAGCACCAGTTTCAATCAGATGAGTAACTCATAATGAAACAATATTGACTTTTTGCTCAGAAGTGTTACTAGCAATAGGAAAATAAGCAAGTGGGATTTCCCACGATTCATTTATGCACACTGCCATAAATACTACAACTTGCGTGGCTATAACATTGCTAGTCCCATCTCCACCAAAATCAACAAATCCGTGAGATTTTTTCCCAACCCATTCGAAGTGCTGGCTTACATGCATTTCATCAAACACTACATTACCAACAATTTTTTACCCATTGCTTTCTTTTGTAGACTGAACAGCTTTTTGAATTGCTATAAAAAAACTCTTTGATAAATCCTGGAGAATTTTTTCAGACCACTTTCTTAGATAGATACTCAAAGATACTCAAACAACTCGATGGTAAAATATCAGCATAAATATAAAGTTTCATTAATTTTCTAATTGTTGGATATGGTTTAATTGTTAAAAGGCTGATAACCAATTTGCCTTAAAAATCAAACCATATCCACGTTTGAAATTGTTGGCATTTTTATGATAGCTCATGTGTATCCATTTCAAGGTATGTGCATTGAATTATTTAATAAACAATCAGAAACTTTTGATTTATATATAGCAACTTATATTTAAAGATAAAGATATAAGCACCGCATATGGCTTACCTTTGCGAAAGGCTCATCAATTTTTGGTAAGTTTTCGGATAAGTTCGACGGTCTTACATAACTTCGTGATATCTGGAATAACATTATTAACAAGTGTTCGCTTTTTGAGGAATTGTATTTATTTAATTTCATCTTGTCCATCGTACTTACTGCTTCACTCGAAGATTCCATTCCACTAAATATGGATGGTCCCCAATTCGCTTGCTTAGGACTAACGTACTGTGACGGCAGCTGTGAGAAAACCAAGAAACTATTACACTTATTTCCTTATCAATCATCTTCTAGTGTATTAAAAAATTCACACAGTGTAATTGACAAAGATTTTATTGTAGTTAGATCTATAGTTGCAACAACTATTTTGCATGGTGTAACATAGTCGTTATTACCCTAGAGAACTTTAAGGCTGAAAAGCTACGGAATATTTTATTCCCTTAAACAGACTTGTTTTATACCATTCTTAAGTCAAATCCATAGATTTATGACACAAAGTCATAATAGTTTTAAGTCTAATTAATATTTTTTCAAATCAAGTTCATAAATTTTCGATACTTAATATAATGAGAATTTGATTCAAAAAAATTATGAATTTGACTCAATAAAATTATGAATTTGACTCGAATAATTATGAATATATATCGAAAATTTATGAATTTTATTTGAAACAATATTAATTAAACTCAAAAATATTATGAATTTGTGCCATAAATCTATGAATTTGGCCTAAAAATAGTATAGTAATAGTAAATTTAGCAAAAATTAGGTTTCACTATACGGTAAAAATTAACTTTTGTGGTATTTGAATATAATTAACAGAGTGAAAATTTCATACCATCGGCATTAATCAATTCACCATCATATCTGATGAACTTAGGAGCGTTCTAGTTAAAAACGAGCCAAGGTGACTACTTTCATTTAGAGATGTGCTTAACTGCTCTTTTTACTGAGCAGTGATCGCAGAGAGCAGTTTGAGCGAAGAGCAGTTTATAGTAGCAGCTATTCAATCGCAATTGCGATTGCAATTTCGTGCGTACGAAAAACCGCTCGCTACTTTTGATTGCTCATTGCCAGTGTTTACTTTCTCATCGCCTTCGATTTGTGCTTGATACAGCAATTTCTAGCCTCAGATTGCAATCGCATTGTATGCTTACAATGTGACTATTTTTCCGTGGCGATGGATGCTCATGTTTAGAACAGATGTAGTATGTTTGGGAATACGTTGCCTGCATTAGTTCGGCACTTGCTAGCAGAAGAATGTATTGCCAAGTGCTTGGTAAATCGTATAGTAGTTTTGTGGTTTTCAAAATGTCATACATTGGATGCAAGCAACGTAGTGAAATGTTATCATGCATGTACAGTATTATGCAGCATGTAATTTAATTTCGAAGATTTATTTTCGCTGGATAATCTAAAACAATCGGTTTTCCACGTCGCCTCACTGAAGCATGAAGTTTGTCGAAAATTTTATTGAGAAATGATAACAAAATTTTTACGTGTATAAAACATGCACCCGGACTGAGAAGATTGGCAGAAGCGGCTATGACAACTGATGCTGTTATCCGCTGTGATGCAAATGCTCACCATGAAATATGGGGAAGCACCAACATAAACGAGAGAGGCAGGTGTTTGCTAGAATTTCTAACGTCAACCAACCTCAACATTTTTAACATAGGAAACAAACCTACATTTATCACTAGGAACAGGGCTGAGGTGATTGATATTACCCTGGCAACTCCAGGCATAATGGAAAGTGTCCATAGATGGCAGGTTTCTAACCTGCCATCGCTCTCGGACCATCAGTGGATATGCTGGAATATCGGTTGTCCTGTTATCTCACCTAAAAAGGTACGGAACAGCACAATGGGAAGTTTACTCTAGGAAAACAAATAGACACCTAAGGGCACTAGACGATCTGGATCTGACGAGTCCAGGACGACTTAACGAGCAGGTGAATCGATTAACAGGAATCTTAGTGTCAGATTTCAAAGACGTGTGTCCGGAAAAGCCCGTTAGGAAGAACGCTACCTTATGGTGGAATGGTGAACTAACAGAGGCTAGAGGTCGCACACGAAGGGCATTTAACAACGCAAGGCGGTCCGGAAACGTTGAAGACTGGGATCGATACAAGCAGGAGCTGTCGCTCTTCAAAAAGAAGATAAGACGGGCCAAGCGCGACTCATGGAGGGAATTCTGTGAGAACATTGAAGGAAGTACAGAGGCTGCCAGAATCAGGAAGGTCCTAAGCGTAACCCCCGGCGTACCTACGCTTTTGCGAAGGGAAAACGGGGATTGGGTGGACGACCCGAAAGAGTGCCTGGACATGCTAATGGAAACTCACTTTCCAGAATCAGCTTGCGCGGCACCGCGTAGTGACGTACTTCGAGGAACCCACCGGGCGTCTGAGCGGCTGATCAAGGAAGTATTTGATGAGGTCAAGATCGAGTGGGCTATTGGCACATTCCGACCTTACAAAGCTACAGGGATTGATGAGATATTACCCATCATGCTTCAAAAAGCAGATAAAACCATCATTCCCATTCTGCAGCGTATTTTTACCGCATGCCTTCGCTTCGGGGTAGTACCCGAGCAATGGACGAAAGCTAGGGTGGTCTTCATTCCGAAACCTGGTAGGTTGAATCATCATTACGTGAAGGACTTTAGACCAATCAGCTAAACATCGTTTCTGCTCAAAATACTAGAGAGGCTTGTTGATCTGCACATTAAAAGCTCGATTGATGTCGCGAGACTCTGTGTTGATCAGCACGCGTATCTAGCGGGCAGATCACTAGATACGGCATTACACAAAGTTGTCGGTACAATAGAAAAATCCTTACGGCAAAAAAAATTCACGCTAGCAGCCTTCTTAGACATTGAGGGGGCCTTCAATAATGTCAGTGTCGTGAGTATCAGCGATGCCTTGGTTCGATATGGAGTGGATAAAACTCTGGCGACCTGGGCATCTGACTTGCTCAAGAGCAGGCGGATTGAGGCTACCTTTTTGGAGGCCAAAGCGGAAAGATTAGTCGGAACCGGAACACCACAAGGAGGGATTATATCTCCCCATTTCTGGATCCTGACAATCAACGAAATACTGGAGAATTTAAGGGTCAGCGGCTTTGAGGTGGTGGCGTATGCCGATGGCATTGTGGTACTCGTGAGGGGTGCGTTCCCACAAACGTTGTCGGACCTTATGCAATCGGCGTTGGACCATGTCCAAGCCTGGGCCAGAAGAGTCGGTCTTAGGGCAAACCCGACAAAAACCGAACTTATACTCTTCACAAGGAGACACAGGGTACCGGCTATTACCACGCCTAACCTCAACGGAATAACATTGGAACTTGCTGATAGTGTTAAATATTTGGGCCTTATACTAGACAGGAAACTGAACTGGGGGGCTAACGTGAAGCACAGAATTGGCAAGGCTCGCGCAGCACTTTTCGCTTGCCGGTCCGCCTACTCCAATACCTGGGGTCTTAAACCTAGGGCGGCCTATTACATAATCACATGTGTGGTGAGGCCGATTTTGGTGTACGGAGCGATCGTGTGGTGGAAGGCAGCGGAGAGCAAAACTAATAGCAATGAGCCCACAAGACTGCAAAGATTAGTCTGCATATGTATTTCGGGCGCTTTAAGAACCGCCCCAACGGTTGGGTTGGAAATGACTTTGGGACTCATCCCCTAGATCGATTCATCTTCAGAAGCGCAAGCCTAGCGGCGATACGCGCTAAAAGTTCCGGCATGTGGAACGATTCAGATCAGCGGGGCCACATCGGTATTCTTACACAATGCCGCAAAAGATTTGGGCTCGTTGCTGAAGACACGGACCACATGAGCAAAATAATACATCTTGGCAGGAATTTCCAGGTCAAAATACCCACAAGAACAGACTGGAAGAAAAAGGAAGCTACCACCGATGGGGGCGTCTGGATTTATACGGATGGGTCAAAGACGGACACAGGAGTCGGTTTGGGCGTGTTTTCTACGGATCTGAGCCTTAACCTGTGGTGTAGAGTGTCGGACCATGATACCGTCTTTCAGTCTGAATTACATGCGATACGCATGGCAGTTGAGTCCATTAGCGGAATATCAACCAAACCAATGACGATTTGCGTCGACAGCAGAGCAGCCATTCTCGCTCTTGCGTCCTACAGATGTTCTTTAAAAACTGTTAACGCTTGCAGAGTGGCACTCAATGAAAAGGCAAGGCATATTCCTATCCGGATTATGTGGGTGCCAGGGCATAGTGGAGTCATAGGCAACGAAAAAAACCGATGAATTGGCGAGGAAAGGTTCAGGAGCTAGCAATAGCCCCTGCATCACTGTACCACGGTCAATCGCTGACACCACAAGCAAACTTGATGCCGCCATATGGGCCAAACTGAAGTCCGAATGGGAAAACAGGTTGGACTGCAGGGTAGCCCGGACATTATGGCCATCACCTGATCTAAGCAAAAGCAGGGAACTGCTCAAGCTCAGCAGAAACCGCTTGAGAACCACGGCCGGCTTGCTCACAGGGCACTGCCTTACCGCGTCTCATGCGAAAAAAAATGGGACTGACATCCAGCAATTTATGCAGGAGGTGCGAGATGGAAGAGGACACCATCGAGCATACACTCTGTGATTGTCCGGCCCTAAATAATAAACGCCTCAAGATTTTTGGTTGTTATCACTTTCAAGGGTTAGCAGAGGTGGCCAGTACCGTCACGCTGAGTCAGCAGATCCAGTTTGGCGAAGCGGTCACTTGGCAGCTCTAACAAGCCAGCGGAGGGTGGCAAATGGGCCCAAATTGGTGGCCTAATGCAAGCCGCGTTCCCGTGGCAGCCCTCTACTAACCTAAACATGCACCCACTAGGGGGCCAATCTCTTCGGTAAGGCTGGACATGAGTCACAACCCTGGTAGGGTTGGAGTGCAGTCACGAGCACCGCCGCAGAAGCCAACTGGCGAACCAAAAAGGATCTCAACATTTTTAGTGCTACTTTCAGCTTTTCGGGCAGATTTGATTTTGACGTATCTTAGAAACTAGGCCGCTTTTCCCCAGATTTGTATGGAAATTTCATCCGAAACAACTCAGAAAGGTCCCCAAATTCATGCTGGACAAAATTTTTTTTGGAAAATATGGACTTTTTGCCCGATTTCCCCTATCAAAAATTTTTTCACCCTTAATATATCACTAATATACTCCCCGACCACTTTCAATCATCGAAAGCGCCATAAAAGCAGTTTTTGCCAAACTATGGCCAAACAACCCCATACTCCCCTACAAAACCGAAATTTTTGTATCACAGCAAAAGGTCTTTGCCCGTTATGTCCGAAACCACTCAAATCCAAAATTGGCCGATTTTGTCCGATTTCAGCTACTTTTGCCGTATCTTCGAAACTAGGCCGCTTTTTCCCAGATTTGTATGGAAATTTTGCCCGAAACAACTTAGAAAGGTCCCCAAATTTATACTAGACCACAAAAAATTTTTGGAAAAGATGGACGTTTTTGCCCAATTTCCCCTATCAAAAACTTTGTCGCCCCTAATATATCACTAATATACTCCCCGACCACGTTCAATCATCGAAAGCGCCATAAAAGCAGTTTTTGCCAAACTATGGCCAAAAACCTCCTTACTCCCCTACAAAACCGAAATTTTTGTATCACAGCAATAGATCTTGGCCCGTTATGTCCGAAACCACTCAAACCCAAAATTGGCCGATTTTGTCCGATTTCAGCTACTTTTGCACTAAAAACTTTTTGAATAATTGAATAAAATACTTGCAAGTCCGAAAATACTCGCAAGGGTAGAAAGAAAAGAATCTAAATAGATGAGCATTTAAAATTTTCTGTATTGCAAAAGAGCAATGAGCAGTTGAACAGCATGAGCAGAAAACAATCAAATTGCTCACTGCTCGTCTCAAAACTTTCTGCTCAGCAAAAGAGCAATGAGCAGTCGAACAACATGATGAAAACACAACCAAATTGCTCACTGCTCTTCATAAAACTATCTGCTCTGCAAAAGAGCAGTGAGCAATTGAACAGCATGAGCACAGAGCAATCACACTGCTCACTGCTCTTTTCAAAGAGCAGTGCGATTAGTAGCAGTGATCGCAGGAGCAGTCCCATCTCTACTTTCATTGCTCTGCAATTAAACAAAACAATTTTAAACAAATTGAATACATGTGATGCATTTACTAACAACTTTGAAATTTTCTTTTGGAATTGCTTCAGCATTCACCAGCATTCTTCCCTGAATTTTTATGAAATCATGTTGGTGGAAATGATTTGAACAAACTCGGGAAATTTTTTTAATTATCAGCTCAGAAAATCCAAGAGAAGTAGCCCAAATTAATCTGACTTGCTAATTTTCTTGAAATCTGGAGAACAATATTTCAGAAAATTCGCGTGAATATGTAAACAATATTTGAAAAGGTTCAAATAGGCACATTCGTTTATAAAAAGTTTGCGAAATACACAACATGTGCAAAACACATCGTTTGTTTATAACTTACTTGTGAAAAGAAACTCCAAATGGCCGGCATTGCGAACGATTGCCACAATTCGGCACAACATACTTTATTTCAAAGATTAATGCAATTTTACAGTTTTCAAACACTTTTACCAAACAAAACTCATGATTTCCACTTCTACACTAACGTTTTTGTGAACCGCACTAATCGAACCTACGCGAATTTAATCTGAATTAAAAATAAACACGATTTTATTTGCGTGCCGACTCAAATTGCTTACATTAGTTGAATTGTCACATTGACAATAAGGATAAGAGGGGAATTGACATTGAAGATACATGAAAAGTGGTCGGTTTCTCTTCAATGTATTTTAAATGGACATCGTCTCTCCGAATGTCTTTATGCTCTCAGAGGGAGATAGATCTTGCTAAAATAAGCAAGGTTTCAGCGTGATTGTTGTGTCCTTTTACAAAAACAATATTCAATATGCATGTAATATGGTCCAAATTTATCTCAGTGAGCAAGAAACTCCGCAGAATTTCTGCAGGTTTCGTGTTAAATGAAAGAAAAGTTTGTGTACCGATGAATTGTTTACATTGATATCGTAGTCCACGTGGTGTATACACTCGCGGACCGACCTAAATTTAGGTCGGTCCACGATTTCAAGCGACCTGACCTAAATATAGGTCGTGGACTATAATCGTTGTAAACACACGCGACCTAGACATTGATTTTTGCGCGACTGTTAATAATGTATGTATGTTGAATATAAGCTCATAACATTCCCCTTTGACACAAAATCATTGAAATGAACATGTTTGAGAGACAAATGAAACGATAAATACAGTGCATGAAGGAAAATTAAACTAAATGACAGCTGTCATATACGAACGAGGACTAAATTCCACCTAAGCAAATTTTAGGTCAGATTGGTGTATATACCTGAGGACTAAGTTCATTTAGTCCGCGCTTTAGGTCAGGTCACTTTTGGTCCGACCGCTGTAAACCTGCAGATTGTCGGAAGTGACTTTTGTATCGCCGTGGCAACTATGGTTTCGGTCAATGGCGTAGCTCATCATATCTTCATGAAGCTAGAGAAAATTAAGTTGGTAAAATAAATCAAAATCAAACAGTTGTGATATAAAATGTTTGATTAGTTTCTGGTAGTTTTGATATTTAACAGACTTCCCAAATGTCTCTCTTATACGTTGGTTTTACTTCTCATGTAAAACCAACGAGGTTGAAATAAAAAATTACCTAATTCCATTGAAGCCGGTCCCAAGTTCGATTGCAAAAAGTGGAAGAGAGCTACAAATTTGATAATTTCTGAACATTATACTTCTGCTGTATATTTTCAAACAAGTAAACATGTGTGTTTGGTTTCAAAAACAAGCTGCTTAAGGCTGGTACTGAGTTAATCGTGAAGCTAAATTTTGACATGTCTCCATTATCTGGTCATTCTTTCGAACAAACATTTTG
The DNA here is from genome assembly GCA_947369275.1 of Nemotelus nigrinus. Lineage (NCBI taxonomy): Eukaryota > Metazoa > Arthropoda > Insecta > Diptera > Stratiomyidae > Nemotelus > Nemotelus nigrinus. The sequence goes on from OX376374.1 coordinate 76,670,185, forward strand.
GCAATGGAGAAAAGCAGAGACACTGCTCATTCTTGACGGACAAAATGTCAAGAATTTATATTTTATAAGAATTTATATTTTATTGAAAAGTCATTTGCACTGCTCAGTTTTCAAATTGAAACACCAAATGTCACTTTTTAGATCGAAAGAATGAACTGCACAAACTAAATTGGCGTGAAATGATTGGAGACATGTTTCAGTGCCATCTACGTTTTCAAAGCGAAAGCAACTTCGAAGCAACTTTTCATGCTAAGAACACAGTACCAAACTTGCTTATTTTCAAGCGAAATTTTCGCCGAAACAGATTTCGCGCGAAATTTTGTATGAAAATTTCGCGTGAAATCGAACTCAGTACTATGCTTAACACAGTACCAAACTTATGCTTAAAGCATAGTACTGAGTTCGATTTCACGCGAAATTTTCATACAAAATTTCGCGCGAAATCTGTTTCGGCGAAAATTTCGCTTGAAAATAAGCAAGTTTGGTACTGTGTTCTTAGCATGAAAAGTTGCTTTGAAGTTGCTTTCGCTTTGAAAAAGTCATTTGCACTGCTCAATTTTCAAATTGAAACACTAAATGTCACTTTTTCGCTCGAAAGAATGAACTGCACAAACTAAATTGGCGTGAAATGATTGACAACATGCTTCAGTGCCATCTATGTTTTCGAAGCGAAAGCAACTTCAAAGCAACTTTTCATGCTAAGAACACAGTACCAAACTTGCTTATTTTCAAGCGAAATTTTCGCCGAAACAGATTTCACGTGAAATTTTGTATGAAAATTTCACGTGAAATCGAACTCAGTACTATGCTTTAGGTGCGATTCGGGAAACACTTACTGCTGAAACACAATGTGCAGCCGTGGCCTGCTGCGCATGCTGTCAACAATGCCTCCTAGAAGTACGGGCCGTAATGCAGAATAATGACGTCACACTATACTGTCAAAGTGTCGCGAAAAACACACGTAGTCTTATGGGACGTCCGCGGGAAATCGTAAATTGTACAGGTTGTGTTGAAGTGAGTGAAGTGAAAACAAAGTGAGGTCCGCGGAACAGTGCTAGTGAACAGCTAAAACATAAATTAATGCGGTGCGTGCGGTATTATTGGGAAAATTCGCTACGAAATGTTTATCGGCTGGTGTTAGGTTATGTGACGTTTTGTGTCGATTCACTGTCGATACAATTGATTGACACAAAATGCAAGTTAAGACTAAATTTTATTTCTGCAACGCGTCCACGCACAAAAAACTAACGTTTTATTCATATTTTAGCTTAAAAACCGCAAGTGAAATCTCCGTGTCTGTCAGCACTGCCTCGTCGAAATGTCAAAATTCACGGCTAAATTGACGTCATAGCTAAAACGATTACGTAGCCTGACGGCCCGTACTTCTAGGAGGCATTGCTGTCAACAACGCTGCCGTGAGTGATGTAGCCAGGCCAAAGATATAGAAGAAATGGATGGGCGATATACACGTACATGAGCGTGTGTACGGCACCAGTTCTTCTTGAAAAATGCTTTCCCCTCTCCCCTTTGACAAAACTCATGTTGTCAAATCAATGTAAACAATGTGCAAGTTTCAATGATTGCCGAATGCATATATTCAAATTGCGGCCTATTGACAATATTCTTATGCCGTAAAAGCGGTTCATGGTAAAGATTCCATTGATTACTAACCTTATTGGCCCAAAAAGCAAGCGGCATCGGAAAAATCCATCTTAAAATGGCAAATGAACTTAATGGTAGAGAGTTGTTCTTCTACAATCGGCTCTCATACCATCGGATGCGCGATTTTCGGCTCAAAATTAGATTTACAGCACTAATAATAAAACAAAGAATAGGACTAACGCGACACTAAATGCAAAAATTAAAAATTACGGCCGCAATTACTATTCTTTCGCGTATACCGAACTACTCGCGCGACCGATGACAACCTAGTTTGACAACATGAGTTTTCTTACATTTTTATGAGTGGGGAGCGTCAATGGCGCATCAATTAGTTTGATTGTTGGGAGTCACAAATATTTTTGAATTATTTTTTCGAAACTAAGATAAATACGTGTTTGTGGGTGAAAATGAAAACATATTACGATAATATAATTATGAAGCATAATTTGAACGCAGAGTGTGGAAGGAAGGAGGTGCGTTAAAAAATGTATTATAATATGGAAACATTAATTACGCCTCTACTTGTATACCTTTGCATCTCTATTAGCTTGAGCAATACGATGGGTTTTCAAGTAAAAGCTTTAATTCTCTTTAAATTTAAAATATTTTGTTTCTAAAGGTAGAAAAATTGAACTACATCAAATAACGTAAGTAATGTTTGAATTCATTTTAACGATAGAATGAGCTAAAATTCAAATCATATACAGCAATAAATTTTTTCCAGAGTATGGGTTTGTTGGTTCTATTCATTGGTGTCGTACGCCTGCTAGTTTGCGAAACGCATTTCAATATGAAATTATAAATTCAATTTTTTATTTCTTGGACTTTCATGATGAACTGTTGAAAACATATCCGAAGTTTTACTTTTATGTTAAATAAGATACGCTTTTAAATTATTTAATCTACACCACAGTGAGCCAAATTAAATTTACTGCATTGCTTGTTTCCACCAACATTAGGTCTGTTCGCGTACTGCAGCAACAGATTTTTGCTCCTGGGTTCATTTTCTGGCAAAACTTAGCTTGTAGCAAAAGTACAAAAACGAGTTGCTGCGATTTTTTTTCAATTTATTGTAATAGATTCAGGTACGCGAACAGTCTTATTATATATCAAATGAATTCATCATTAAATTGATTCAAAATTGCGCGCCAATTGCCTGCCCCCAAATTTATTACAAACTTTAAATCACCTACGTCCTTTGCTGTGTATGTTTGTGTCAGAGAATGTCGCATACTTATATAAATTTGTGCCGCACGGAAATCCACAGTTCCAATCCACTTCTTCTATATCTTTGAGCCAGGCATTGCAGCATTGAGCGAACACAATGGTTTAGCCAGCGCCAGGTGTCAAAAAATTGTTTTTCCTGTGTCGAAGTTCGTTACATATGGTTATTTGGTTTTGAATTGTCGCTGTTTTGACAGTAGCAGTAAATTTTGTAAAAAAGTTAATTTTTTTGATTGGTTTTATGTTATTGATATTAACTAGCTGTTTATTTTTAGATGAAATGAAGGCTTTGACCTAGTTTATGCAAGAGCTCAATGTAATCTCGATTCGGTATTATCCCAAATATCGCGTCGTATAAACGGGCAAAATTGGAATAGGGATTTTATGAAATTCGAATTGCGTATAACCATAGAAACTTGTTTTGCGGAATAGATTACACTCACATTGGAAAGTGTATTGTATAAATGTGGCAAGAGAGGAAGTTTAGGTTACGTTGAACATTTCAGTTAACGTACGAAGAAGGCAATGACTATGGAGAAAAATATAATAAAAAGAATGATTGAGAGGCGTATGTTACATGTTGCTACTTCCTTCAACCAATTTGAATACAAATGCTCCATTCGGCGTTCCACAATGTTGTATACAGCAGGCAGTAGTAATTTGCAGCATAAAACATAACATAAAATTTAACATAAAATGCAGCAGGCAGTAGTAATTTGCAGCACTTATTTATGGTTAACGTCTTCTTTTGCGTAAATAAACGGAACGACATTAGTTTTATCCCAATGCACAGAACAAGCGCCGTCACATATTAAATATGCGTAATGTGTAAATTTGCTCAAAACAAGACCCGTCATATTGAAGAATCACTTTTATTGACACATTACATATGCACACTCACACATAGTCATCGGGCGTACACCCAACTGTTCGGATTTAAACTGAAATCCGAATTTGCCCGTTTATACGACGTTCTGACTGGTATAATCCCAAATCGGGATTACATTGGGGTCTCGCATAAACTAGGTTAGGTTAGGTTAGGTTAAAGTGGCAGCCGGTCTACAGAGGTCTGCCGTCCGACACACGTAGGCACAAAAGAGGCCCGTTGTGATACCACACTAATTAGTGACTCTCTCTTACTCACTAAAATCGGGAAACCATCTGCTTCCCTTGACAAATCGCGTTATCCCTTTTAAATCAACCAGGGATAACTCGGTCAGGTTTGAGAGAAAGGGAGCACCAATTGCCGCCAGCCTTCTCCTTGCCAACGCCGGGCATTGACACAAGAGGTGGAGGACGGATTCCTCCTCATCCTCAGAGCCGCAACTCCGACAGAAATCGTTAAACTGCACTCCCAATCGTTGTGCATGCCGTCCTATGAGGCAATGGCCCGTAAGAACTCCCACTGTGCAGCGCAGAGCGCTTCGAGTTAAGTCTAAAAGCTGCCTGGTGCGACGCGCATCCATGGATACCCAGGACTGCCTTGCTATTGCACAGGATGATTCATCTGCCCAGGACGTCTTAGCATCCTCGACGCGCATAAACTAGGTCAGCTTTAGTCAAAGTGTATAGAATGATAAGTGGGTGAACTCCTTCCATTTTCCAGAAAAAACACTTTGACCTTGAAATTGCGCCTCCATTTACGCAATGTATCATCTGTCAAAGCAACCTGAGAGTGTTCTGGTATTTTTTGCGAGAGGGAGCCGTATGTGAGCAATGAAAAATCTAGCCTGAGTATATAGTTGTCGAATCTTATCTTGCACCTCTTTCTGTTCCATGCGATTTCTTCCAATTTTCCAGGCTGATCAACAATACAATCTCAGGTCAGTTTACTGGATTTTTGGTCCGTATACATATCGTCGGGTGTACGCCAAAACCATGAATGTGCTTTTTTGGTGATTTTCAGTTTTTCATGTCACTGTACGCGGAATTTTTATACAAACAATTTGCCAAAACCGGAAATGTAAAATTCCATTTTATGCCTACACAATGTCAAAATTTTATGAATTACCTAAAAACTAAGTATTTGCCAAATGCGTTACACCAAAATCATAAATGTGCAGATTCATTGTTTTAGTGTAACGGAATAGTATTAGAATATTACCTTCCTTAAATCAAAAAAAAATTTTTCTTATATTTTAAAACTGATATATAATATTACGTCAAATTTTCAAATTGATTTTACTCGAAATAGCATTTTAGCTCATTCATGGTTTTGGCGTACACCCGACGATATATGGTGTCCGCACGCTGGCCAGGAACTAACTTCCTACGCTGTGCTTTAGGCGTAGATTACGACCTATGTGTGTATCTTTCTAATCGTCTGTTCTGGTCTTATTTTCATTCACATATTGAATCGAAGATTAATCATTTGCTACCAGTGGCGGCTCGTGGGTTTGAGACTAAGGGAAGCACAAGCGAAATATATAAGCATATAATATAGATAAGCATACTTATGAAGCGCATAGTAAACTATGCCTTTGAAATACCGCGTAAAAAATCAATTCAGTATTTTGATGCTGACCATATTTGCATTAAAAGCTAGTGATTGATTGTCAACAGCTTCCTAATCACTATGATTAAAAATCTCCCAAAAGTTAAAGTCAATTATAGTATTTGAAAGCAAAAAAAATTACTAATTTCTTTAATTCTTTTTTTAAATTATAAAAAAAGGTAAGTTGAAAACATATTACAGGCTAAATATATGGCGAAAGTTTTTTAATAGCTCGAAGTTGAGGATATAATGCACCTTTTAGCAAATTAAATACGCAATACTACAATAAAAATAAGTTTCTCATATAATTTGCAATAAAAGTGCCTAATATAGTTACCTTTTACAAACAGTTAACTTGGTTGCTAAAACTCAATAAGATCCTCAATGAAAAAGATTGCCGCAGCAAATACTCTATGGCACAATCACCTTAATTTTGGTTTTCCACTTTTAAATCCATATTAAACGGGTAAATATTAACTTTAGGAAAAAGAATCTATTCAATACGCTCTCACATTAACGAGCTTTATGTTATAATTTACTTTAAAAACTATTTTTTTATCGATGTTTAACCGACAGTGTTAATAGATACTGACAATATAAAAAATACACGTCAATAGAGTTATAACAGGTGCGTTTTTTGCGAAGAAGGCATAAAAAAACGCACCATAGAAATAACATAGGCGAAAGCAATCAAGTGTTCATATCACCCAAAGCACTTGAACCGAGAAACTCATTTTGCGAAAGTAAACCCAAAGCAGATACAAAAAAAACCGCTCTGGAGAAAATTGCACAACATATTCTCCATATCAACATCACAATAACTTGCACCGTATATACTCCATGCGAAAAAAGCATAAAAGGCATCAAATTAGAAGGGGAATGACTCGTAAGAAAAGGAGCAGAAGAGAATCTGCAAATTCTGTAATGTAGGTCATGAACATAATAGAGACGCAGACGACTTTTCAGCGTCAACATAGGCGTCCCAAGCAATCAAGTGGTCATTTCATCCAAGCAGCAGAACGGAAAAACTACGTCTTTTGGGAAAGCAAACCCAAAGCAGACACGAAAAACCGATCTGGGGAAAATTGCACACGAAAAAATTTTACTCATACTATTCTATTCCCCACATGAACATCACAATAGCCTGCACCGTACATGTGTACATGTGAACAAAGCAGAAAATGCTTCAATTCGTAAGGGGAACGGCTCGTAAGAAGAGGAGCAGAAGAGAATCTACAGAAAAATCATGAGGGGGAACAGTAACATAACAGAAGACGCGGATAGTTTTGCAGCGTATCAAGTTCATTCATTAATAAAGATTTTCGGGTCATTCAGCGGGTGGATGGGACAGGGGTTTTTTGAATTTTTCTATCCACCAAGACGCGGTGAACTGAGCCAGCGTCCGCGATGATATTTGAGTACATTGATTGTAAAAATTTTGTGGGCATCATTTAGACAAAGCGTCTAAGTAGATCGATGCGAATACAACGAATTTGAGCATTGAAGCAAGATCACTTCAGTGTTCTGTATAGTATATCTCAATGAACTGTATGTTTTGAATTGAATGGCACGTAGTGCCTGTAGTTTGTAGTAAAACGTTTGAGTTTTCATTGTGTAGCTGTAAATTTAACATGGAAGCTCTGTAGTTGGACTGTTATAAAATAAAACCATTTGATTGATAGTAGCGATTGAGTTTTGACTTTTGTAAGAAAATAAATGTTATTACTTTGACTGTTAAATATTGATTGTAAATCTTTTGGTTGTTTCATATTGATTATTTAATCAAATTTGTGGATAAGCAAGGGAAGCACTGCTTCCTTTGCGTACATCGACGAGCCGCCCCTGTTTGCTACCAATTCTGTTTTAAATTGTTTAGAATATGGTTAACGCGTAATGGCGTCGCACTTTTAAGGCCACAGATCAACAATTCACAATTATATGGTAGCTCTCATACAAATAATGAGATAAGAAAACGTTAAAAAATAATTAGTTTGCATCTCAGACTAAATTTTTTATTCAATCTGCATGACAACAGTGTTCGGAAACATATTTTATTTTATTCCACCACATCAATATTTAAATATTTTCGTTATACACTAATACCACACTAGATTACATTCTATAGTAAATACCTGCATACTTTTTCGACATGATTTCAAGTTGAAAAGCACGATAATATGACGAATCGACAAATAAAAGCTTACCGCATCTTTTCTGCATTTGGCTGTTTAAGGCGTTACAACTCTATTCATACTGTGGAAGTGTTTTCATTTACATAAACAAGATTGTGCTGCTTTGATGGCGAATCAAGTTTACGAGGGTTGATCCAAAAGTAATGATAATCGGTTATTTCTAGTTCGCATACATTTCAAAAAGAAATCTTTTACCTAACTCGTATACCCACTAGGTCAGCATAAAAAATCATATAATTAGGACACGAATCCAGGGAGATAGATTCATTTGCGTTATAGGTTATAGCATCAGTTTTTGGGACGCTGAAAGAATTGTTAGGGTGGAATAGTTGGAAAAGTGAGCCAATATATCAGGCTTCAAATGAGAAGATTGCGGGAGGCTATTGAGAAATAAAAACAACGCACTGGTTCACAAGGCCGCTGATGCGATGGCTGCAATTCAAGAAACAGGATTCGAATTGCTTGAACATCTGCTCTATTCAAAAGATCTAGCTCCCAGTGACTTCCACGTCTTTTCCCGGCTCAAGGAACACCTTCGAGGCAAGATATTTGAAGATGATAGCGAAGTGGTGGCCGCTGTTGAGGTGTTTTGAGAGAGTAAAGACAAAGAATTTTTTTTCTAAGTGAATCCTGGGTTTGGAAAAATATGAACCTAATGTATTAACTTGTAAAGAGAATATGTTGAAAAATAAAATTTTTTTTTTTTAAATTTAATCACCTTCGTGCATATTCATTATCATTCCTTTTGGGTCAACCCTCGAATATGCTAGTCATATGAAGCAGAAAATTATACGAACCCGTTTATGATAAATGTAAATACTTACACATTTTTCTTTAGGTGGAAGGAGACCTTATTTATATTCCACACGTTTAGTACGGTTTCTCTAACAATTTAATATTATATTAGAACTACGTAGCTGGAATGTGTACCACTGAAGTTACGGTCATGAAATTATGAAATATTGATAACCACTGAATGAGTTTAATCTAGGTGAGGTAAGTATTTTTTTTTAGTTTAACTTACACTAACCAATGCTTCAGTTGCTTGTTGCTAACTTTTTCCTTAGATTTTCAATTTATGAAAACTTTAACATTCACTTTAATTCACTTTAACATTGGTGTCGGTGGTCGGTGGGATATTGAAATTAAGCAGTACCTCAGAAATAGTTCACGGTGAATCCTCCCCATCGGGGCAATTTAATCAAAATAAATACTTGGCATCTAAAATCATGCATTTTTTAGTGGTTAATATGTTGATATTACCTCTCCATTATAGATAAAAACAAAGTCCGAATTATGACCTAGATGTAGAATGGATCTTCAATTTTTCGATATAATTTGCATATGAATTGTAAAATGTAGGTACATTTGTTTGCTTGGTGTTATGCTAATTTTCAAATTTTTTTCTGGCGAATTTGTCGTTTTCAAATGTTTTTTGTATCATGTAATTCTGACAATAGCTATAATTAATTTAGAACATTTTAAAGTAAGTATTTTGATTTAAATATCTATTTGAAGTACACTGCAAGTTAACCATATATACATATATATATATATATATATATATATATATATATATATATATATATATATATATATATATATATATATATATATATATATATATATATATATATATATATATATATATATATATATATATATATATATATATAGTTCATAAAAACATTTGCAATTGTCCTATGTATATTAACAATAAATAAAACATTTATATTCTAAGACAATCTTTAAGTTTTTTGGCTTCATTATTCAACAAATAGAACATCTACAAAAATGGGCTGGGCAATAACAAACATAAATAAATACATTTTTTCAGAATTAACTATGCATATAACTAAAAAATAGCCAATTTAAACATCTCAAATGTAATAGAAGCCATTTAACACAGGCACAAAACAATTATTAGAGGAAAGTCCCCAAATATGGAATACCATCTTAATATGGAATTCCTTGATTTCTCAGAACAAATAAGTTGCAAAGGCAACACGCGACCTCCATCTATTTCATTTGCTCACTTTAGTATCATACTCACGTGAGCGTGTCAGTTGAATGAATATAGTGCTTGTGATAGAAGTGTTTTGTATTGTCTCCACTGCGAAACTTTGAAAGGTATGTCATAAATGAATATTTTTGGTCAATATGTATGTACTGGTACATAAGTGTTATACTTTTAAGCGTCGATATAATGTTTGAACCAATATTTTGCGGCCTTTTGGATTTGAAATAACGTAACTTGAAAAAATATTGATACAAGTTTGGACGCATATGAAAATCCAAATATGGACAGCCGGCGGTGGCTAATTATGGAATAGTCCATAATAAGGTCCTACTATGTCAGATGATTGGTACTTGCTATTATTTCTCTTGGTAATATGTTATTTGTATTTGTAGAATGGCGGCTTTACAATGGACCAAAAAACGTAAGATCTGGAATGAAGAAAAAATGGCGGAAGCAATAAACTTCGTTCGGGAGAAGAAAATGGGATATTTAAAAGCGGCCCAGCATTTTCAAGTGCCTAGGACAACTTTGTTTCGTCTATGCCAAAAAAATGAACAGTCCCCAGCAGAGGCAGCAACCACTACTTTAGGAAGAAAGCCAGTATTGGGTGCAAAACTTGAATGTCAGCTGGTAGAGTACCTTTTAATTATGGAAAGCAAGTTTTATGGTTTGACGCGAAAAGATCTTCGCAGAATAGCATATATGCTAGCAAAGCGTAACAACTTGCAGCATCCGTTCGCTGAATCAGGTATGGCAGGAAAAAAGTGGTTAAAGTTATTTTTAAATCGTTATAAGACGAAGCTTTCAATACGAAAACCAACAGGTACGTCTTTTGCCAGAGCATTTGGATTTCAGAAGGAAAAGTGGATGCCTTGTTCACTCTTCTCGAAGAAGTTTACACTAAAAATAACTATCCACCTAACCGTATATACAACGTGGATGAAACTGGTTTAACAATTGTACAAAGTAAGATACCCCAAATCGTCGGGCACAGAGGAAAACGTCAGATAGCTTCGCTTACTTCAGCAGAAAGAGGATCTCTTATGACAACAGTTATTTGCATGAATGCTACTGGTCATTTTGTGCCACCTTTCATTATATTTCCAAGGAAAAATATGAGCGCTCAGCTAATGAAAGGCTGTCCGCTAGGATCTGTTGGAGTTGCTCATCCATCAGGGTGGATTCAAATGAACATCTTTACCGATTGGTTCAAGCATTTCATTCAACACACCAACCCGACTCCTGAGTCAAAGGTTTTATTGATATTAGATGGCCATTATAGTCACACTCGTAATATCGATATAATAGACATCGCGAGAGAAAATAACGTGGAAATTGTATCCCTATCTCCACATGCAACTCATAAGCTCCAGCCGTTGGACAAAACTTTTATGGGGCCGTTGAAAACTTACTACAGTGAAGAAATTCGTATGTGGATAAGAAACAACAATATACCTCTAAGTCCATATGATATTGTGGAGCTATTTGGCAGATCCTACTTGAAAGCACAAACAGGTGAGATTGCAGCAAATGGCTTTCGCGTGACAGGACTATGGCCTTTCAATGAAAATGTATTCAGTGATATTGACTACATTGCTGCAGAACAAAATGCTGTCAGAGATTGTTGTGCAACCAATATGACTATAATGGAATCTAGATCTAATACTGACCAAGCCCTAACAGAAATACCTGTAACAGACACAGGTCCTAATGCAGAGCCTGAACCCTCGACTTCCAGACTTAACCCCAGTAGTCTAGATCTGGTGACTCCGTATGCCATATGTCCAGTGCCAGACAAAAGAAGTGCCTAACAGGGGAAGAAAAGCTGCAGTAGCAGCAGTTATAACATCACCATTCTATAAAAATGATTTGATAGATAAAAATATTAAGAGAGAAGCAAAAGAAATTAAATTGGCCAAGACAAAGAATAACAAGAGAAATAAACGAACAAAGAATAATAAGACTTATTCTGAAGAAGAAGACTTTGAGGAACAGACTGTTATCCAGTTCAACGCAGATAGTGAACCTGGTGAGCTTATAGGCCACAAATCTTCTGATTCTGCCGATGCGGAATGCATGTTTTGCCAAGGACTTTTTTCCGAGGATAATAAAGGAGAAACTTGGATCAAAAGCATAATGTGTGGGCTTTGGGCACATAGTGATTACGCTGGTCCTGAGTTTGACATATGGATCTGCGACTTTTGCAAGTGAATTGAGCTTTTTTACCCTATTGGCCATAACTATTTAGTTTTGAGATGTTTATGCCAATTTTTTTTTATCAAAACAAAGAATTACGCTTATGTTCCATATTTGGGTACCTATTCCATATTTAGGTACTCATTTGCTATTTTGTATTTGTATTCAATTTTACTTTGACAATTAATATATTAGAAACAACGCTGTTTATTTCTTACTTAAAAATATATGACTGATTAGTAATAACACTAAAGTGTTTTCATTTCTATCTATTTTTGTTGCTATGTCCCTTAAACAAAATGGTATTCCATATTTGGCTACTTTCCTCTATTATTACAATACAGCACAAAACAATTATTATTATTATAATACAGCACAAAAAATTATTACTAAGATAATTTGAACGTTAAAATAAGGACAAATTAACTTTATTACTAACGCAAAATATGCAACATCTATGGAAATGTGCTATCTTGCAATAAATTTAGAGTGTGTGCCCGATGGGGCAAGCATGAAGGAGCCATACAATAAATTCATGATTGCAAAAGTTGGAGAGACTTTGATTTGTTCGGGTCTACACTTAATTTGGTTTATTTTCAAACGCGTTTTTATATAGCGCTGCTTAAGTGCATTTGAATGTGTTTAATAGTTTAAATGTGCTTTCAATGTAGCCAGCATAACCAGCACTGAAGATTATGACTCCAACGCACAGGCATGTGGTGTTGCAACGGACGGAGGCACGCTTTTTTTTACAAATTGAACAGGAATTAGACGGAATGAGGTACATTAAACTGTCGTCTCTTTTAATAAAACCGAATTCCCAGAGAGTGGTTTCTCCTTTTCACCTTCAACAGGTTCGCTATCGAGACCGGTATCGATTGGACTTATTTGAACATAGTTTGTAATGCATTTTTCTTTTTTCTTTTTTCCTTCCTGATTTATTACTTGATTTATAATGTCTTCTGGATCATTTTCCTTTTCATCAAGTACCACGTCGATTACTGCTTGAAGTTCCTCAGACACGAATGGCAGCTTGCTGCTTTTATCTGTAATGAAACGATTTTTGTTTAAAGTAAGACCATATGCTTATACATAATCTCTCATTTATTCGAAATGCACTTACCTTTGCATAAACTGAAAATGCAAGCGTTATAAAATGTAATATTCAATTTTAAACTTGGCTAATATTTTTGCAACGTTCATATTAGGCGTGTTTTTTTGCTCCCCCTATCTATAACAGAACAATGCTGACGCAACAATGCTGTTGTTGTTTCCAATGCGTCTGCACTGGTTAACATTGTTCTGTAATGGATAAGGGGAGCAAAAAAACGCGCTTGTTATTTTCCTTATGCGAAATTATTTTTTGAATGCATAACAAGATAAGTACACAAAGATTTGCCGTGTTTCCCTTTTACTTATTAGTACTTCCAATTACTTGGCAGTAGATCAGAAATGGAACGCCATCTTCGTTTATACCACAACGTAAGAAGTTAGTTCCTAAAGGCTGGTACTGAGTTCGAGTTCACGTGAAATTTTGACATGTCTCCATTATCTGGTCATTCTTTCGAGCGAAAATTTTGGCAATGGAGAAAAGCAGAGACAATGCCCATTTCTGACGGATAAAATGTCAAGAATTTCACTTTTCGATCGATTTTCTTATTGGAAAGACATTTGCACTGCTCCATTTTCAAATTGAAACACCAAATGTCACTTTTTCGCTCGAAAGAATGAACTGCACCATGGCCGTCATATAGAAGGCCGGTCGCAAAAGCAATTAACGTACCAAGATGGCGTGCTTAATGTACCTTTTTTCGACCAGTCGACGTATATTTCTCGACCAGTTCGACCAATAAAAGTACATTAGTACCTATCAGATTGCAAGTCGCGACCGGCCTTCTATACGACGGCCATGACTGCACAAACTAAATTGGCGTGAAATGATTGGAGACATGTTTCAGTGCCATCTACGTTTTCAACGCGAAAGCAACTTCAAAGCAACTTTTCATGCTAAGAACACAGTACCACTCTTGCTTATTTTCAAGCTAAATTTTCGCCGAAACAGATTACACGTGAAATTTTGTATGAAAATTTCACGTGAAATCGAACTAACTAGTGTTCGGACTCCGTATATTTATACGGAGCAAAAATCCAGTGAACCGGCCTGAGATTGTATTGTTGATCAGCCTGGAAAATTGGACGAAATCGCATGGAACAGAAAAAGATGCAAGATAAGATTCGACAGCTACATACTTAGGCTAGATTTTTCGTTGCTCACATACGGCTCACTCTCGCAAAAAATACCAACGCACTCTCAAGTTGCTTTAACAGATAATGCATTGCGTAAATGGCGGCGCAATTTCAAGGTCAAAGTGTTATTTTTTTGGAAAATGGAGGGAGTTCATCCACTTATTTTTTCCTACACTTTGGTTTATTCGAGCAGATTCTAGCCTGTCAAATTTTATGCAGTTTTCAAATGTAAAGAGTTGAAAATAACGAGTAAAAACTACCATAACTAATAAAGGTAGGTAATCGATCGATAAGTAACTACTGAGTTAATCCTGAAGCTAAATTTTGACAGGTATCCATTAAGCTGAGTACTATGTTCCATTTTACGTGAAATTTTCATACAAAATTTCACGTGAAATCTGTTTTGGCGAAAATTTAGCTCGAAAGTAAGCAGGAGCTGTACTCAGTTTTTAGCATGAATAGTTGCTTTGAAGTTGCTTTCGCTTGTAATATATAGATGGCATTGACACATGTCTCCAATCATTTCACGCCAATTTAGTGTGGGCAGTTCATTCTTTCGAGCTAAAAAGTAGCATTTGGTGTTTGAATTTGAAAAATGAATAGTGCAAATGTTATTCCAATACGAAAATCGATCGAACATTTTATCCGTCATACCCATGGAGCGTATCGTTGGTTCGCTGTTCTAAAATACATCTGCCAAGGATTGACGACATTCAACAATCGATGCCATCTCAGAGTTTGTTGGGGCTGTAGCAAAAGCGAAAGAAACATGTCATCAAGTCAGACCGGTTGTCTTGCTGGTAACGCTTGACGTGCAAAACGCCTTCAACTCGGCGAGGTGGACGGAATTCCTTCGGTCCCTTGAGGGGAGTTTCCGCATCGCTGGCTACTTGCTGGCAATGATGCGGGACTACTGGGACCGATAGTTGCTCTACGACACTGAGGACGGAGTCAGAAGCAGGACTTTCACCTCAGATGCGGCGCAGAGGCCGATCATCTGGAAATGCCTGCGGATGTGTTCTTAGTAGGTTACGGTGATGACGTCGCAGCTATAATCACTTCCAGATCTGCAGAATTCGCTCAACTTAGACTTAACCAAGCTATGAAGCGGGTGGATGACGGTACACGGCCACCTGCTGGAAGTCTTAAAGACAGATATTGTCATGCTGACGAACCGTCATGCACATGACAGCTGACTCCGTCGGAGTCAAGACCAGCAAGTCCTGTGACCCTGGACACCAAGCTGACGTATTGGGATCATATCCGCAAGGCATATGACAAGGCTCTAGTAATCGTCACTTCGCCAAGTGGGCTAATGGCCAACGTTGGCGGACCCAGTGAGACGAGATGGGGACTGCTGATGGTGACGACCAATTCCATCTTGCTATACGGCGCCGAAATTCGGGGAGATGCGCTTCGAACTAAGAAGTTCCCGAAGCGCATTGTCAGTGTCCAGCGGAGAGGTGCTCTGCAAATTGCCTGTAGCTACCGCATGGTCTCAGAAGAGGCTGTGATGGTTGTATCGGGAGTAATGCCGATCGATCTGCTAGCGTGAGAACGCAAGGAAGGGTACCTCTTTCGTTTAGAGCTGAACAGAACTGAGGCTTTGACGCACGCGCGTACACTGACCCTCCAACTTTGCCAACAATGTTGGAGTGAAAGTGATACAAGACGCTGGACGGCTAAGCTTATTGGTCTTATTGAGCCTTGGCTTAACCGGAGCCACAGGGAGGTAAACTTTTACCTTTGTCAATTTTTGACATGGCATGGTTACTTCAGGAAATACCTGAACAGAATGGGTAAGGTGGTCACATCGTACTGCCGGTACTGTGTGACTGAGCTCGATGATGCTCAGCACGCATTCTTTATATGCAGTCACTTCGTAAGTTTGAGGCGCACCATTGAGTCCACGATCGGCCTGGTAGAGCTTGAGACGGTCGTGGTCGCAATGCTGCGAAACGAGGGGAACTGTCACGCAGTCTCAACGTACCTTGAGAAAGTGCTGCGCATAAAGCGGGAGGAGGGTTGCCTTACCGACCCATAAGCTGTGGTAGTTTTTGAAGCCCGTGGTTACCAATGGGTGAAACAGCACGACCGGGTCGAAGCAGTGATTAGACGGGACTCGACTCAGAATTTCGTGGGCTTGTAGATGGTCCTTTTTTTAGTGAGTCAAACCTCACATACCCCGAGGTGATAGGTCACCCAGGGATCCGGTTAACAGATTTTTCTTTCCCATCTACACTAGGGGAAAAAAATTACACTGCACTGCATCTTTTAGGCTAATTTCTAAACACACTGCACACTGCATCAATAGCTTACCGGCAGAAGCAATTGAAATTTTATTGATATATTTTTGTGAGATAAATCTATTTTATATTAAAAGGAGCTTAATATTACAGGTTACTAATATATTGGAAACATATTTTGTACTGTTATAATTAAATGATTATCTTAAGGCTGTTACTGAGTTAATCGAAGTTTTGAAGTGTCTCTATTATCTAAAGCTTACTACTGTGTTCAATTTCACGTGAAATGTTCTTACACAATTTCACGCGAAGTTTGTTTCGGCGAAAATTTAGCATGAAAATTAGCAAGAGCTGTACGCAGCTCTTAAGGTCCAACTAGTGATGAGTCTGCGTCCGTACGTTGACGTATGTGCCGAGGTAAACCACGCAAAGCATATGTGCACCCAAACATAACTTACCGAACAGCCAGAGAAGTGGCATGCTCCTTAAGCAACCTTTTGCTCAATTTTTACTATGAGCTGTCCGTACGTAAAGTGGTAATGAGATACGACTTGACATACGTTCGCTTATGCGTTGTATGGGCACTTAAATTCACTCATGTTTGCGTACGTCAAAAAGTGCCGTTTTTGCTCTAAAACCGGTCGGTTTTGACAGACGATTCCGGCCGCAGACTCATCTTTGGTTAGGGCTTATGATTGCAAGTTGCTTTCGCTTTGATTGAATTGACGCATGTCTCCAATCATTTCATGCCAATTTAGTTTGTGCAGCTCATTCTTTCGAGCTAAAAAGTGACATTTGGTGTGAGCCTTTGAGAATTGCATTGTGCAAATGTTTTTCCAATAAAAAAATTGATCGAAAATTGAAATTCTTCACACTTTATCCATCAGGAATGAGCTGTGTTACTGTTTTTCTCCATTGCCAAAATTTTCGCTCGAAAGAATGACCAGATAATCGAGACATGTCAGGTTCAAGGCGAGTACTGAGTTGATTGTCAAGCTACATTTTGACATATCTCCATTATCAGGTCATTCTTTCGAGCGAAGATTTTGTAAATGGAGAAAAGTGGAGACACTTATCATTTCTGACAGATAAAATGTCAAGAATTTCAATTTTCGATCGATTTTCTTATTGGAAACACATTTGCACAATTCAGTTTTCAAATTCAAACACCAGATGTCACTTTCAGCTCGAAAAAATGCACTGCACAAGCTAAATTGGCGTGAAATGGTTGGAGACATGTGTCAATGCCATCTTATCTTCCTTTACCTGAGGTTTCGTTCCAAATCAAGAATGGGTTTCACAAAAAGTGTAATTGATAGCAGATCAAATGCACAGCGTTTACCAAAAGACGCCATGTTTAAAAACAACTTTCATTTATGACTGAGTCACAGCGTAAGAAGTTATTTCCTGACCAGCGTGTCAACTCCGTATATGTATATGGATCAAAAATTCAGTGATCCGGTCTGTTGGTCAGCCTGGAAAGTTGGAAGAAATCGGGTGGAACAGAAAGAGATATAAGATAAGATTCGGCAGCTACATACTCAGGCTAGATTTTTCGTTGCTCATATAAGGCTCACTCTCGCAAAAATACTAGCGCACATTCAGGTTGCTTTGGAAGATAATGCATATCGTAAATGCAGGCGCAATTTCAAGGTCAAAGTGTTTTTATTCTTGGAAAATGGAAAGAGTTGACACGCTGGTAGGAACTAACTTCTTACGCTGTGGCTGAGTTGCAGTCTGCGCAGCTTGTCGTAGACAACGGTGGTCTTTCGCAGCGAATAAAATCGTCTGGTTTCATTATAATGCGCCAAAATGCAAACGCCCATCGACAATTTTCAAATTACAATTCAACTCAGTTGTTGAAATATAAATACAAACGATTTAGCTCACTTAATTCCATTTTGTTTAACGTTGTTTTTTAAATTTCAATTGAAATTTAAATCGAAACTCGACTTTCCACCGTTGTAAATGTTAAGTGCTTGGCTGCGTCAAAGTTGAAACCATTTCAACTTGAACTGTGGTCGGCTGCGCTTAGCTGCGTCGTGTCGAGGTAGAATGTACTCACTACCATGGAAAACCCATATGATCAACTAATCTGATAGCTTCGCTGCGCTTGACTACGGTAGAAACCGTTGCAGTGTGCATCCAATTTTGCACGAATCAAAATTTGGGACAATTCCAAATCGGGATTAAGCTAAGTTAATTATGCGTATATCTTTAGAATGAATACCTTGGATATTTTATTTTTTTCCATTTGTTATTGGAGAGATAGAGAGTAAGCTTGTGAAATACAAATAAAAATAAAATACTGAGATGGAGAGTCAGCTTGTAAAATCTAAAAGTCTAGCGCATCAGAACCGCTAGAAAACTAATTTACGAAGAAATTATCTTTGAAGGTTTTAAAAATGTGTGAAGACGTCATACACTTCTTTATAGTATCATATCAACCATTTCTTACTCAAAGGAACAAAAATCATTTTCTGACCGAATTTCCTATAACACAAATGATGAAAATGTTCAGTGCTGGCATTATTTGTCGAACACAGCAGCAATAAATCTACCATTACATGCTCATGCTTAATCAACCTATCCTTTGAATTTCATTTTCATCCGAGGATATCATCGAAAGTTTCAGTGACCAAGCAATGTCTGGGGTTGCCATCCGAAAAATTTCCAAAACTTGGAAAATTTAAGTATCGGTTGCTTATTTTATTGTAAATGCTTTGCTTATGAATAGAAAATGGAACCATCTGTTGGTGCGATATTTACGAAATTGTCCGGTGCTGGCAATCATGTGCTAGCACCATAGCTGCTTCACGTTGTGTTAAATCCACCTGATGAATTTCGTTTCGATTGAATGGCTGCGCTATAAGTTATATAGGTTAATCACAATACAGCGTTTTCCACTGCGGCAAACCAGTGGACTGCGGCAAAGTGCTGTCAAAAAATTAGAATGCACTGTTTTGTATGGTAACGCGCACAATGGCTGCGGCCGAATTTGCGGCAGCGGCAGAATGTGCCAAATTTCTAATTTTGCCGCACCGCTAGCAGTGATACCTACCATAGGTTGGCATCACCACTAGGCTGAATTAACTCTGTTTGAATTAGGTTGAATGGTCTGGTGGAATAGACAAGCGATGGCTGATGTGTATTGTGATAAGCCAACCTAATCCTCGTACAACAGGATTTATCAATACAAAAGAAAAAAAAATGATTTTGGTTGGTGCCTTGGTTGCATTGACAGCGACATTGTTGCTGCATTGTGATTCACAAAATTCAACTGCGGCATTCACGCCTCCCCCTGTATTGTGATCAACCTAATAGGCGTGAATATAATTTTAGGGTTACCACCATCCAAACTTTTAAAATGTTTGAAACATAAATATTTGATGTTAATTGTCATAATCATTCCCATTTGGAAATTTTATGACAACATCGCTCGATAAAGAAATGTCAATAAATTACGAAATTCATCATAGCTGGCAACCCTTTCACAATTTTTCATTGAAATTCCTACAGAATTAGAAACGCAACAAGATCCACTTATCACATGATTTTCGTTTTGATTTCGTTACTGCATCGGAAGTTAAGAGGAAAAAGCCTTTATTTTCCTGAGCAAATTTACAATATTTAGGAGACAAAAATTGCCATAGCTGGCATCTCTATACTCATTTTTTAACCAAATTTCTACGTAATCTGTCTTAAAGTAAGGTTCACCTACTGCGTGAATTCCGTTAAAATCTGGTAGCTAGATCGGAAGCTATTTGCCCGTATTTCAAAATCAATTCTATCAGATCTGGTCCTAGTTAAACCCAACATGTCCTGTAAATTTCATATTGATCGTATTATCCGATCGTCAGCTCTCGTGAACAGAAGTTTTGAGTGCTGAAAATAGAGGTAATTTAATCACGGGTTGCCGTTCTTGTTTACCGCGGGATTTTGAAGAAAAATGTTTGGCCCAAAATTTTCAATTCTTTATCATAGGCATAAACACAATAAGCTTTTATTCCTAATACTTTTTTTAACAAAAATTTACACTGCTTGGATATATAAGAGTACCTGAAGATTCACTAATGCCTGCCGCTGCCAAAAGGTTTAAGATATCTGAATTCTAGCAAGTCATGGACCTACCTGTTATATACATCTATGTTCTCCGAAAATTTCAGCTCAATCAGATCTGCCACTCCAGAGATTATCTCCCTTAATCATTTTTTGCTGATATATATATATATATATATATATATATATATATATATATATATATATATATATATATAAATATATATATATATATATATATATATATATATATATATATATATATATATATATATATATATATATATATATATATATATATATATATATATATATACATCTATGTTCTCCGAAAATTTCAGCTCAATCAGATCTGCCACTCCAGAGATTATCTCCCTTAATCATTTTTTGCTGATATATATATATATATATATATATATATATATATATATATATATATATATATATATATATATATATATATATATATATATATATATATATATATATATATATATATATATATATATATATATATATATATATATATATATATATATATATATATATATATATATATATATATATATATATATATATATATATATATATATATATATATATATATATATATATATATATATATATATATACATATATATATTCGCGAAGCGAGTTTAATACTAATTTTCTTCGAAAATTAGTAAAAATGATGGGCTCCATAATGAACAGTGCATTTTTGCTTATTATGTGGAATATTATTAATCTTTAAAAAAATCGTGGTCTGCCTTGTTGTAAATAAATGTATCTACCTATGTTTTATTCATATTTACTGTATTTAATTTATTTGGTTCCTTACTATATAGTTTGTTCTTTGCCCATTATTACTTCGCAGCTTTTGACTATTTATTTGAATAAAATAATCTTACAAACGCCAGTAAGACTTAAACGTATAAAGACTCCATCCGTCAAACTATTAAACTTTTGCAAAGTGTTAAACTATTTTTCAAAAATGAAAAAAATGCAGAGTTGCCGATGAAAGATGAAACCAAAAAATCAATGCAATACATTTTTTTTCTGTATAATTAATCGGTTCTATTTTTTATTTTACAAATTGATCTTTAAATATAACAAAAATGGTAGATTGCGATAGTGAAACTAGAATTTGGATTGTGTGCCGCTACCACGCATTGGAATCTGTGTGTCGCTGATACCCGACGAGAACGTGGCGTGAGTGCGTCCTTCTGTGACGTTCACTTGAGGTAGTGTATTTTTATATCTGTGTGTATATATGAGTGTATTTTTTTAGAATAAGGATTCAGTCGAGAAATAAGAATAGTTAACATTGTTATTGAAGATAAATTAGGCGCACGGCTGGCGACACTGCTCTGAGCACATGGACTATAATGAGGCTCGTAAACTATTTTGCCGAGCATGCGACAGTAAAAAAGGCCATCTCAGCGAGATCGTTACGTTCGGTTGCAGGAAACCAATGCCTCCTAGAAGTACGGGCCGTAATGCAGAATAATGACATCACAGCAATAGGACAAAATGTTGCGAAAAACACACGTAGTCTTGTGGGACGTCCGCTGGAGAATGTTAATTGTACGGGTTGTGTTAAAGTGAGTGAAATGAAAGCAAAGTGGTATATGCGGAACAGTGCTAGGGAACACAAATTAATGCGGTGCGTGCGGTATAATGTGGAAAATTCACTACGAAATGTTTATCGGTTGGTGTTAGGTTATGTGATGGTTCGTGTCGATTTACTGTCGCGATACAATTAATTCGTACAAAGTGTAGGTTATGATTAAATATTATTATTATAACGCGTCCACGCACAAAAAACTAACGTTTTATTAATATTTTAGCTAAAAAAACCGCATGTGAAATCTCGGTGTGTGTCGGCACGTGGAAATGTCAAAATCCCTATCGCCATGACGTCACAGCGAGAACGATTACGTAGCCTGACGGCCCGTACTTCTAGGAGGTATTGGTTCTACCTTGAATTTGACAGGAGGTATGTGTAACGACTACGGCCAATAGAGGGCACGTAAAATATTTGAATATGTTTTCGTGGATCGCTTGCTATTTTTGCAGGAGGTAGAAGTAATGATCGTTCGTATGCGGTATTGTAGAAGCAATAAAAGGTATGTGAAATATTTGAATATTTTAGGCCTGTTCGCGTACTTTCAGCCATTGAATTTTACTGAATTTTCCTGAATCATGTGGTGGGGGAAATTCATGAAAAGTACGAAAACGCTCACATTGCATTTCCTGAAAATTGACAAAAAAAAGTGTCAGTTGTCGGTTTTAAGGAGAACAATAGTGATTATAAAGTCATCCTAAGCGGTGATAAATTATTGCCACAAAAATATTCGTCCTTCATAATAACATTACGCCATAAACCGTTTGACAGTTTTCAGTATTTTTGAGTAGCTCAGACCCTATTGAAATTTACTGAAAGAGGGGAAATTTTCAGTTTTCACTAAAACGGAGTACAAAAACGGCTTCATTGCAATTAATTGCAATTAATCGTAGTAAGCGAACAGACCTTGTTAAACGGTTCATTGACAGTTTACAATATAGGAAGTAGTAATTAGATGTCTCGAATATGATTCTGTGCGACATTATAAAAAGAATAACAGGTATCTAATATATTTTTTCGTCGATCACTTAAATGCTATTTTTACAGGAGGTAGGAATAATGAGTTTCAAACATAATTTCAAAGAGAAAATGCGTTGAACAACATATGAAATAATAAATTATATAGTAGTTTATTTACTTGTATCTTTAAATTACTTACTTTTAAAAATACAAGTACATAAACTACTTAAAATGCCGTCTCACAGTTTTTTTCATTCAAAGAATAACCCCACACCATGCTTCAGCTGTCCACTATTGATATTAAACTTCAGCAGTAAAGACCTTGTTGATTAAATATATCCCGGTCGCCTACCAATATTGCTCAACAAACATTTCTTTCGTACACTTATTTGAATATGAGTACAAATTAAGAGCCTGCACCAAGCCCATCTTTATAGATCTAATAATCTACAGCAAAGTGCCGAGTTTCAGCTCAGCAACAATTTTCTACGATTTCTTGCAACAGAGCTAGCAAGCTATGAAGACAACTATATTTCAATTGCAGCAAAATCCTATTCAAATACATTGCACAAATGCAATATGCAGATTCAAATTCATATTCGCCACTCTGGCGGCAGCTTCATGAAGCTTCACTTAGTTATGGGCAAATTAACCGATCGACATCAATTGAGTGAAATTTTGTTCAGTTTTAGCGCTCACTTAAGCTACTTAAAGTGCATCATAGTTGTACCTTAAGGCACAGAACAGTATTGTTGCATGCACACCGAACAAAGCATGTTTCGTTGGGTCGGCGCCAGAAACGTCGAGAAATATCTATCTGATAGATGCATTCAAAGAACGAAAATAATCTATAGATAAATATCCAATAGCCAATAGCGTAACACCCAACACCCAATAGCGTAATACCCAATAGCCTTCTGGAAGCCAGATCAAGAGCTTTCGAGAACCGAAGACGCAAATCTAGAACGGCCTAGACATATGCAATCATAATTAATCTCACCAGACCGGGTATAAATATCGCCGCGAGAGGTCTTAGGAGCGATAAAGCGATAAATTGTAACGCGAAATTGTAATAGTGTGACCAATGATAGTGCGATAAGTGTACGTGATTTAGTGTTTCCAATTATTTGTGTTAATAAAAGTATAATTAGTGGTGTAAAGGAAAACTGTTTTATTTCACGAATGTAGAGAATATCGAATCCACGAAAGGTGTTTTAAAGCTAAAACACAACAGTATTATAATAGCCGCATGTGATGAAATTCTTTGGGTCGTTTTCTCACAAATCCTAGAATAGTCGAGGCTTTTACTGTGATAGTGTTTAAATGATTGTCGAAAATAAAAGTATTATTTAGACTTACTTTTAAATTAAATACTTTGTCGGAATATGTTCAGGGAATATTATAAAATTGATTTTTTTTCTCCATATTTTTCAAATTTAAAGCTCAACTTCACCTCCCCGCTCCCGTTTTCAAACAATCACCAGGAGAACTAGTGCGCAGAGATGTTAAAAGTACATCAAAATGGTAAATAAATTCAATCAGTACTGACAATAATTTATTGGCAATCATAATAACAAATAAGGATAACAATTCTTCACTGTAACTAGTTTCAAATAAAGCGATAAAAATTTAAAATAAACATTTAAAGATGAACAAATTTACTTGGTATTCTCAAATAAGTGTAGCTTTATTACATTTTACGAAATGGTAGATGATGAGGCAACATCAGCGAGTGGGTACATGGCTGCCATGACATTGAAAAAGCCTTCGATTACGTTGTTATAGCCAAAATTGCGCTTATATTAAGATGCGGCTATACAACCAGGGCAATGGGATTTTTTACGACGAAAATGGGGCACCTCGTAAATCTACCCAAAACTTCCCGATGTTCTGATTGTGGGCACCAGTCACCGGATCGATAAAATTCATCCAGTGATACACTGTGAGATGTCAATAGCCTGTCTGTTCCAGATAGTCATATGCACGCCAACAATCTGAATATATGGCCGTCCCATTAGCAATATTTGCTCTGATAGCTGCCAATAACGTGTCCCTGTCTCGCGTGTCAACGGGAGTCACAAACGCTCTTGTCTCATGGCAAATACCTCCAAAAACCCATTCGCTCGTTAAGCATAGTACTGAGTTCGATTTCACGTGAAATTTTCATACAAAATTTCACGTGAAATGTGTTTCGGCGAAAATTTAGCTTGAAAATAAGCAAGTTTGGTACTGTGTTCTTAGCATGAAAAGTTGCTTTCGCTTTGAAAATATAGATGGCACTGACACATGTCTCCAATCATTTCACGCCAATTTAGTTTGTGCAGTTCATTCTTTCGAGCGAAAAAGTGACATTTGGTGTTTCAATTTGAAAATTGAGCAGTGCAAATGACTTTCCAATAAGAAAATCGATCGAAAATTGAAATTCTTGACATTTTATCCGTCAAGAATGAGCAGTGTCTCTGCTTTTCTCTGTTGTCAAAATTTTCGCTCGAAAGAATGGTCAGATAATGGGGAAATGTCAAAATTTCACGTGAACTCGAACTCAGTACCAGCCTTTACAAGCTAACCGCGATAATTTTTCCGTTTGCCCAGCGTGCATTCATCGGTTTCGAAAATAGTCCCGGGACCGCGGATTTTGCTTTTCTTCATGCTGATCCAAAAACAGTATTGTTGTGTTTTACCGTTAAACGCCTTTTGTGGATTCGATATACTTCACATTCGTGAAAGAAAACAGTTTCTTTATCAACACTAATTACACTTTTATTTACACAAGTAATTATAACCACTAAATCGTTTAAACTTTACGATCGCACTATTATAATTTCGCGTAACAATTTAACACTTTTTCGCTTTTAATTAATCGCGCCCGGATATTTAATTCACTGTTTCGCTTTTCACAGTAACAGCCTTTTCACTGTAAACGCTGTCTACTAACTCTGTACAATCTATCGCATTGTACCAAAACTCACTGCTAGCACGCGTGTACAAACTTTCGATTCTAACTGATTGCCAGCTCTTCTCGCGGCGTTATTTATTTTATTTTATTTTGTTTCTCAACCAAGCAAGGTACAAGTAACGTAAACAGTAAAAAAAAACAAAATTGGAAATTACGAGTACATAGAAATAAAACGAAAAATTAAATAAAATAATTAACAAGATAAATCAATAACAAATTAATAAATAACAAATAAATAAAACATTGAACATATAGCTTAGGATAAAGGGTTGCGGATGGCTTTGAAAAGGGAGGATTTGAAGGATAATTTTGAGACTGTTGGAGAATACAGATTACTTATGCTATTGAATATCCTGCAGCATCTATTTATCGGCTCATTAGCTGCGTGAGTAGTGGAGTGTGGATATTCCTTAAGTAAACGAGAGGACCTGGTGTTTCTTACAGGGTTATTCAAAACTATTTTGCTATTCAGGAATTCAACTTTGATGACGCCTCTAATGACGTCGAATGTGAAGCAGGCCAAAAGCATCTTTCTTCTAGATGCAAGTGTTAATAAGTTTAGATGACCCAGTCGAAACTCATAAGGAGGAAGGGTATTAAAATCGTAAGGGCTGTATAGTTCTCTCAATGCGAAAAGTAAGAATTGCTTTTGTATGGACTCGAGTCTGCTACTGTGGGTTTCAAAAGCCGGATTCCAGCAAATGGAAGCATATTCGAGAATGGGGCGTACTAGAGAGATGTATAAGGATCGGGTGACCCACAGGTTACGAAATTCCTTGGCACGTCTTTTGATGAAGCCTAACTGTTTGTTTGCCCGGGAAAGTATTTTATCATAATGCAAGGTGAAGCGGAGTCGCTCATCCAAGACAACACCAAGGTCGACAACGTTATCAACTCGAGCTAACAACTTATTCCCGAGGAAGTATGTGTTATGTGAGACGGTGCATTTTCGGGAGAAACTTATAACTTGGCACTTAGCAATAGGTCTGTTCCCGCACTTTCAGTAACTGAATTTTCCTGAATTTTACTGAATCATGTGGTGGGGGAAATTCATGAAAGTACGGGAACGCTCTCATTGCATTTCCTGAAAAGTGACAAACAAAAGTGTCAGTTTTCAGTTTTTGGAAGAACAATAGTGATTGTAAGGTTATCCTAAACGGTGATAAATTATCGCCACAAAAATATTCGACCTTCATAGCACAATCACGCAAAAAATATTTTGCTTGCCGCACACATTTGAAACTATTTACTCGCACCACACCATTTGACACTTTTCAGTATTTTTCAGTAGCTCAGACCCTACTGAAATTACTGAAAGAGGGGAAATTTTGAGTTTTCAGTAAAACGGAGTACGGGAACAGCTTCATTGCAATTAATCGCGATTAATCGCAATTAATCGTGGTACGGGAACAGACCTAATGTTGAGAGAGAGCTTGTTTTCATTGCACCAATGATCAAGTGAATCAAGTTTGGACTGGAGAAAGAGTGCATCGGATTTAGATTTAATGATATGATAGACTTTGAGATCGTCGGCATAAAGTAGATGAGGTATATTTGATAGGACGTCAGATAGGTCAGAAATAAATATATTAAAGAGAAGTGGGCCTAGATGGCTACCTTGTGGTACACCAGAGGTAGCAAAAATATTTTTCGATAGTAGTCCTTGAAATTTTACCAGCTGAGTTCGATTTCCAAGATAAGAAGTCAGCCAGCTAAGCAAAGATCCACCAAGTCCGAATTTCAGTAGCTTTAGAATTAAGGTAGTGTGGTCAACTGTGTCAAAAGCTTTACTAAAGTCTGTATAGACTGCGTCAATTTGGTATCCTTTCTCCATTTTACACAGGACGTCTGAGATTAGGACTGTCAAATTTGTGGTAGTTGAGCGACCTTTTCTAAAACCATGTTGTTGCTCGTTCAGTCGGGAGTCAACAAGTGGAGAAAGTTTATCGTAGACAATCTTTTCAAAAAGTTTTGGAATAGAAGATAAGATGGCAATACCTCTATAATTTCCGATACAGCGTCTATCGCCATTTTTGAAGATGAGTGTGACATATGAAAGTTTCCAACAGGATGGGAAAACTCCAGACGAAAGTGATCTGTTGAAAAAAATATGAAAGGGAGTTATAAGCTACTCTACACATTTGCACAAGAAAGTTGGAGGAAGAAGATCTGGCCCTGGACCTTTGTTGCAGTCGAGTTCCGAAATAGCTTTACGTATTTCGTCACGTGTAATTTCTAAGTGACTGATAAAAGCTGTAGGAGTAGAATGGGACGAAGGGAGATGTGAGTTTGATGAGTCAGTAGCAATAAAAATATTCTGGAAATTATCTGCGAATAAATCACAAATCACATTAGGAGAGGAAGAAGTGATATCATTAAAGAACATCGATGATGGATAACCAGTAGTTTTCCGCTTCACATTTACAAAATCATAAAATTTTTTCGGGTCGCGGATTATATTTTCACCGGTAGTCTTAATGTAGTTGTCATAAGCCTCGTGGGACTTCATTAAAAACTGCTTAGCAATTTCATTATATTCTTCCTGAATAGCCGAACTAGCGTCAATATTATTTTTAATCCGCTTATAAAGCTTGTTCCTACGATACCGTAAATGCCTAAGGTCCCTATCAAGCCATGGTTCAGAGAGTTTATTCTTTTTCTTTATCTTTGGTACATATCTCTCAACGGCGTCAAATATTTTATTGTAAAAAGTAGAAATGGCTTCCTCAAGGTTTAACGTTGAAAGAATATTCGTCCAATCTATAGGGTTAAGAAAATGGTGAATGCTTTCATAATTAGCATTACGAAAGTCATATACAATTGAATTATTGTACGTTCTTAAGTAAGTAGAATCAGGAGTGGCAAGTTCAACTGAGAGTGCTGAATGGTGCGAACTATTACAAAAAAGATGCTCTATGTCATTAGTTGGACTTACCACTACCTCGTCATAAGCGTTAGTGAACACAAGATCTAACCAATTACCGTTTTGGTTGGGAGCCGGACAAACTTGCTGCAAATCATTGCCATAGAAGGTACTCATAAGGTTAAAGTCGTTGCGATCTGAAAGGTTTACAGGGAGCAGGTAAGTGTCATTTTCATCGGGAATGAAATATAGATTGGGGCGATTGAAATCTCCCAGGAATATAACTTTGTCCTTTTCGTTTAGGGATGATACGAAGGAAGATACAGATTCGCATAAATTGTCGTATACCGATTCGTCGGATCTGGGTGGAATATAAACTACACCAATGTAAATCGATGTATTATTCAAAGAGATTTGAACAATTAAGTGCTGGAACATTACGTTTGGTGTGGTATCGATGCGTTTGCTTGGAAATTTGATGCTCACAGCAATTAAGACACCACCTCCTCGCGTTTGGCCTGTAGAGCAGTAGTCGCGATCATCTCTGTAAATGGCCCAGCTACTGTCAAGAATTTCTTCGTTTGAATGTGAGTCGTTAAGCCAAGTTTCAGTGAAGGCAAATAAATTAAAATGGCATGATTTGGCGTCAAGAAAAAGTTTAGATAGTTTACCTCTCATACCACCACAATTGTGGTAAAACAGTTTGAGGTTTGTGTGTGTTTTGTTAGGAAAAATTCCTAACAGAGTGGTCTGGTCTTTGAAGAGATGCAGACGTCGCCAAGTTATTATTCGATATAGAAGTTCCCGTTGCCGCAGTGGATGCAAGATTTGCAGTCCCTTTGTAATGGTTTCTCAATGGGCATATATTCGCCGCGCTGTTACAAGCTTTTAGAGAAGAGGAAAAGGAAATACTAGAATCAGGTGATTTCAGCATCTTGGTACGGTTAGTAGTAACATTGAACGGACCGCTAAAGAGGCGGTCTCGTGAAGTTGTGGGAGGCAAAGGATCACTATCTTTGAGAAGAAGAGATTTAGGAGAAGATAAGGAGTAAGGTTTGTGATTGAAGGGGATATCGCAGGTAGGGACGTTTGGATATATACATTTTTTCTTTACAATATTCTTTTTTGGCTTACTGCTAATTTTGTTGCTGACTTTCTTCCAAGGGCTGAACGTGATTCCTTTCCAGTCGAACCTGCCGCTATTTCCATTGAGATCGATAAAGAGCCAGGCATATTTAGTTGGTATAAAAACCTTGTACCGCTTAGGTGATCTACATTTGTGCTGGGGTAGTTGTTCGATATTGTAATCGGTGATGCAGAAATCAGCTTCAAGAAGTCTTCCCAGCCATCCATCATCAGCATTGTGAGAAACTTTATTTACGTAGAATGCCATTCGGTTTACTTTGATAGGCAGTTTGGAGCATGCTTTCTCAACATGATTGTGCGTGTTAGCTGTCTTAAGTTTTTGTAGGCGAGTGGCCCAGTCGTACTTGGACCAAAAGGTACCGAATTTGTAGATCGATGCGGCTTCGGGGTCTGAGTGTAAACGTAAACTAGGGCATGGAGCTATTGGTGCAGTGCTGTTTGTCAACTCTTTTATAGGTGAAGAAGCTTTGTCCTGCGTGTATATCCTCTTACAGCTTGTTGAGATGCTTGACGAACTGTTATGATCTACCATCAGCAGTTCCTGGTGTAGTGACTGCTCGTTCAACGCAATATGTTTGATATTATCATCGATCAGGGTCTGCTGGGCGCCCCTCAAACTTTCGAGTTGGCTGCTCAATTCTTCAAACTTTAATTGTTGTGCAGAGAACGCATCTGTTATCGAATCAATAAGTGGTTTCATCATACTCGTCATTTTTAACTCAATATTTTCTAGTATATCGGTGCTGCTAGCTTGGGAACTGTTACTTGATTTTCTGGAGGACGAGAATAGTGCAGCAAAGGATTCCATTTTGTCCGCTAACTTATCAATTCTTTCATCCAACGTGTCGAAAGACTTCGCGACGTTTATGTTATTGTTGTTGTTGTTGTTTGACGCAGAAATTGCTGACGTAAAACCATCAAAATGTTGTGTTAGTTCGATTAGAATTTCCTCATTTGCTTTTGTCTGGGCTTGCTGTTTGGAAATCAAATGATCCTTTTCAGCATTCAACGTTCCAATAAAGCTGATTAGGCTGTCATACATACTCTTCATGAGTCGCTCAACATTTTGGCAGTCTGTACATATGAAATGGTTGTCTAAATAGGGATGATACCAATCCCTTGGAGCGCCCATGCAAGCGCCATGCAATTTTCTGTTGCAGAAAGCTTTGCAAGTCACAAATTTTAACGTGTTATCAAAAGCAAAGCAGTTATCTAGGCTGCACTTGAAATTCATTGTTTTGTAGCGTATGCTGATTTGGTCGAAGAAGCGCCCGAAGATATGCAATTCCTTCGAATCAAATTAAGTTCAAATAAAAACTTATTGATTTTTATGGTAAATTTATGATGAATTTAAATTTAATCAATTAACTTGTTAAAAATTCGATTCAGAAAAAACGGGTAACACCTGGGATCGATCTGTGGGATACTTGCGTGGAAGTCCGTTGATGAAACTGCAGAGCCACGAGTGTTTAGTTATCGATTGTCCAAAATACAAAGTAAATTAGATCAATCGTCGTCGTCAGGTCAAGTAAAAATAATTTCGTTCTTTGTAGCTGCTTTCGGAGTTATTATTTTTGGACAATATTTATTGACTTTGTTGATTGAATGAATTCTTACGTAGAGTTTGAAGAAAAAAACTGATGGCAGCGCTCAGCATTGAACCGAAGGATTCTCGTATGTAAGACCGCGTCACTACAGTCGAACCACGGGCAGTTAATATGTGACGAATATAAAAATGAATTAGAATGTCACAAACGTCAATTTGAACAGTACACGAAAATTTAACAGTTTTTCAAAAATAACTGTTTTAACTGTTTTAGAAAATCAGAAAATCAACACTTCACTTAAGCAAAAAATTTCGAAGAAAGAAAATTGGGTCAAATAGCACTTTTATGTGTACATGCGAAAAAAATCTCAAGCAAGAACCGCAGAGAAACCGAGTCAACCTCTCGGAGTTTCGCTGTAGTTGCGATAATGATCGAAATTGCGCGAACTTGAGATTAAATTATCTTACGTTAGGCTGAAGGGGATTCACAAAAATGGCAAAAAAAACTCAAGAATAGGCCGTCGGAAATTCAAAGAGCTAAGAGTCGATCGAAGCCACGGTATAGATATTAACTATAAAGCACAATACTAGGGATATAATATATTGATTACACTGTGAAATGTGGATTTTAGTCAGCACTATTGTCACTTTGCTTCACGACACGTTGAACGATGTATGATGTATAGTCGTGTCGCGTGTGTGTCTCGGATTCTCGAAGCCTCCTGATCTGGTTTCTGGAAAACTATTGTGAACGTCGGTTACCATGTGAGATCTGAGTCATGGTTTGGGTTCTAAAATGTTCCGCTTTTGCTTTTCAGAGGGCTCTATGGGATATTTAACCCCCGCTAGACACACCTGGGTCTTTGGTGTCCGACCGTTTTTGAAAATCGTCAGGGCGCACAGGTACGTCAATATTTCGGGTTCGAACCTCCACTTAAAAAATTGTACTTGGATCCAGAACTGGCGTAGTGAACGTCACGCTCGGTCCTCCGTTCTTCGTGAATTGCTGAGCTGTCAAAGTTAGCTGCGGACACCAAAGACCCATGTGTGTCTACGGAAGCATAAAAGTGTGCATTTTCTTCGAAGCTTTTCTTCGGTATATTAGATCAAGCGGTAGTTTATTGTAACATTTTGTACAATTTTAATGAAGCGAACACTGCATTGGGAAGATATAAATTTATTGAAACGTTAGCACTTAGTTTAACGAGCGAAGAAATAAAAATTTGCGAAGAACACAAGCTTCATGTATGCAATGAATGCATTTTGTAATTTTGTTCAGTTACTTTATTTATTTTAATAAGAATAAGTGTAAGTAATAATAAATAACACAAAAACGTATAAAACTTTGAGTTACATTACTTTCAAACCAAAAATTGTAATTTCAAACGAATTTTCGACTCCAAAAAAATTTTACTTTTTCTCTTGTCATAATAATTATACTTTTTTCGAAGTTTCATTATGTCCTTTTTTTTTCTTTCATCTACTATATGTCAAGAAACATTTCGTACAGTAGAATTTTCTTAAACTTATTTAACAAAAAGCTATGATGTTTTAAGTGAATACGTGTATTTCTCGTGTTTTGTGTCGATTTCCATGAAATAACAATAATAAAAATTCATATATATCCATCACCTAATGCACGCTCTTTTTCTATAGATATCGATCTACCTTCATGAATTTTTTCAGATTTTAAAACGATTCGAAGTGTGGTAAAAAAACGGCAGGACTCCATTGACCCAGGTGTGTCTAGGGAGGTGCTCGAATTGTAGTGTGTCTGGGGAGGGTTAAAGATCTATTCTGTTGTGATGGGAAATGGGAAATTGGACTGTGTCTTAGGTTCTCGAAGTTTCTCAAACTGCCTTCTAGAGAGTTATTCCACGTTTTGTTATTGCTTATTGGCTATTTATAGATTGTTTACGGTCTTTGGCTATTTATAGATTGTGTTCATTCCTGGAACACATGGTCAGTCAGGCACTTTAACGTTTGTCGCTCTTTCGACCGCCGACACATCGAAACATATTTGTTCGTGCATGCAACAGTATATTTCCCGACAAAAAATTAGCCAATCAATGACTGTTTGTCTCAAAAGCATCAATTCTTTCTCGAGTCTGATGACATGTGGTGGAGGAGATGTATGATAATATGCAACAAAACGCCAAAAATGTCCTGCAAACTTAAGTGGGTACCTAAAAAACCAAGTACCCGTCATCGCAGAAACTTTAAATGTGCACGTGATTTTTGCCGCTTATGGTGTCCAACCTGGTTATAAATCATTCCAGGACATCTTAAAATTAAGGTGTCGTGATTTACGCGGATATTTTTTCCGCACTTCCGGCACAAAACTACTTCTCTTAAAGCATAGTACTGAGTTCGATTTCACGTGAAATTTTCATACAAAATTTCACGTGAAATCTATTTCGGCGAAAATTTAACTTGAAAATAAGCAAGAGTTGTACTAAGTTCTTAGCATGAAAAGTTGCTTTGAAGTTGCTTTCGCGTTGAAAACGTAGATGGCACTGAAACATGTCTCCAATCATTTCACGCCAATTCAGTTTGTGTAGTTCATTCTTTCGAGCGAAAAAGTGACATTTGGTGTTTCAATTTGAAAATGGAGCAGTGCAAATGTCTTTCCAATAAGAAAATCGATCGAAAAGTGAAATTCTTGACATTTCATCCGTCAGAAATGAGCATTGTCTCTGCTTTTCTGCATTCCCAAAATTTTCGCTTGAAAGAATGGCCAGATAATGGAGACATGTAAAAATTTCACGTGAACTCGAACTCAGTACCAGCCTTAAAGCATAGTACTGAGTTCGATTTCACGTGAAACTTTCATACAAAATTTCACGTGAAATCTGTTTCGGCGAAAATTTAGCTTGAGAATAAGCAAGTTTGGTACTGTGTTCTTAGCATGAAAAGTTGCTTTGAAGTTGCTTTCGCGTTGAAAACGTAGATGGCACTGAAACATGTCTCCAATCATTTCACGCCAATTTAATTTGTGCAGTTCATTCTTTCGAGCGAAAAAGTGACATTTGGTGTTTCAATTTGAAAATGGAGCAGTGCAAATGTCTTTCCAATAATAAAATCGATCGAAAAGTGAAATTCTTGACATTTTATCCGTCAGAAATGAGCATTGTCTCTGCTTTTCTCCATTGCCAAAATTTTCGCTCGAAAGAATGACCAGATAATGGAGTCATGTCAAAATTTCACGTGAACTCGAACTCAGTTAAAAGTTGCTTTCGCGTTGAAAACGTAGATGGCACTGAAACATGTCTCCAATCATTTCACGCCAATTTAGTTTGTACAGTTCATTCTTTCGAGCGAAAAAGTTACATTTGGTGTTTCAATTTGAAAATGGAGCAGTGTAAATGTCTTTCCAATAAGAAAATCGATCGAAAAGTGAAATTCTTGACATTTTATCGGTCAGAAATGAGCATTGTCTCTGCTTTTCTCCATTGCCAAAATTTTCCCTCGAAAGAATGACCAGATAATGGAGACTTGTCAAAATTTCACGTGAACTCGAACTCAGTACTAGCCTTAACACGCGAAAACGAAATAAAAAATCGAGAAACTCGTCGCGATGGCAAATTATGCCCAAAAATACAAATATTCACATCTTGTTTAAACCCTAATCAATACTGATAAGCAAAGACAAATAACGCACAAAATTTGTAAATCGAAAAATTCAATCCCGTTAGGACCAGTCGCCTAGTAACATCAACACATTACCGAGAATGTTTCTGAATGCATTAAAGATTGGAAGCATTTCAAGGAAACAGTGCTGTCTAGATGATAGGACCATCGGTCGGAGGCCATAGGAGATGGTTGAATGACACCGTTTTGATCGTTTAAAAGTTGGGGTAGGGAGGTGAAGTCGCAGGCGATGCAGGATCATCGAATTAGTCCATTTTGATAGTTAAAAAAAGTGAATGGAAACATCGGACCTCACTCCACCCCCCGGGAGGGAGGGAGGGTGGAGTGTTTGCGCACATGGCGCGAAGAGGGTCAAGGGTGGTCAGATGATTTCATGCAGTTTGTTTAAAAGTGGACACGGGGTGTCTGTGAAGACGCATTTCATATTTTTCAAATATGGATTTTTATCCCCACCTACTTCGCCCCCACCTAAAATCAATATTGTACTGTTAAGTAAGATCAGCTCTACCAGCTTCACCCTTTTTCACCCCCGTCCGGCCGATGGTCCCACCATCTAGACATTACCCAACCATTTTTTTACTAGATACTTACACTTGTTAGATAAAGACTCGCCTAACTTTTTTATTAGCAAATTGTGTAATTAGGTTTTCAAAGTCTAAAGAACGGAGTAACTCAGATTCAATACACAAAATTGCTGAGCTGTTGAGCGATCTTCCGTCATCGTGGACCGTAAATCGTTTTTTATTCTTTTCAAGAAATGCATAATTGATTCAGCTTTTGCTCATTTTCTAAGATTAGAATTATATTTTTGCAGCAAAACTTGAAGTCTTAGATAATATTAAACTTTTTGAAAATATGCCACCCTTCCACTCCTCTCAAATATTTGCATACTTAAATCCGGCCCTGGTCTTTTTTAAAACTTTTTAGCATTGTCGGTAGTTTAAACTTCAATTCCGATTAGATAATATAGTCCGGGAGCCAGCGACATATTTTGGCGACTCATTTCATCGTCGATCAAAGTATGTAATTATCCTCGATAAGGTCTAGTTAGTAACGAAAATCAACCACTTACAACCAGTTAGCGGGACAACGTTTACTGAGAGCATCAACAATATGTAATAAACAATAGAAAAAAAAACCTCATATCATCGCCATTGATATTTTGAGGAGCTACCAATTGACATCAGACGATATCAAAAAACGACCACTTACATTTGTTTGGCGGGACAATCAACCACTTACAAGCGCGCAAACGTGCAAAAAAATTTCAAAAATTGACTTATTTCATCGTTGCTCAAATTGGACATGGTTACTGAGGATCGTGTTGTACATGTAAAAATACTGTGCTTACAGTCGATTCGCGGGGCAAACCTACTTTAAGCGATCATCAAAGTCGCCGCTGCAAGAGTCACTCACTTGCAGTTTGAACGTTCAAATGCGCGCACGTGCTGTTAAATATATTTGGATGGTCTCACACGCGCGTGTCGTGTCTACCACACGAGGAATCTGCCACAAAAATCATTTTTCACGCGTGTAAAATCAAGGACAAATCTAACATCGTCATTCGATGCTCAGATACCAATATTTTGATTATAATGCTCGGTAACATGCAACGCGTCAGCGAGAACGTTAAAATCTGGTTTCACGTTGGCGCAAAAAAATAATGAAAGGTTCATCAACGTAACTGAAATGTACACGAAATTAGGTCCAGAGTTGTGTTCGGCATTTCCACCGTTTCATGCCTTCACAGAATGCGACTTTAATCCTTCTTTGTACAGAAAAGGAAAAGTGAAACCATTAACTATTTTGCGGAGCAGCGAAGAGTACTTGAGAGCTTTTTCATATATGTCAAAGTACCCCGATTGCGACTTTGCGGCGATATTGTCGATTGTAGAGAAATATGTTTGTCATTTGTACGACAGGAAAAAACAACGGAAGTTAATAAGGTGCGAGTAAAAACGTTTTTAAAGGCCTACAAATGCAAAGAAAACGAGCAAACACTCAACATCAATGTTAGAAACTTCGATGGATCGAGCCTTCCTCCATGCCAATCGGAAATCGTTCAGCATACCCTAAGGTCCGCTTATATCGGGAAAATGTGGAGCAACTCCTACTCACAAAACATCACGGATTTGGCACCAGAGGACTGTGGATGGCAAATAAAAGGGGACAAATTTGACTTCAAATGGTTTCAGAGTGAACAGTTGCCAAACATCGTCGAAGACATTGTACTCAAGAAAGAAGGTGACGAAAAAAAGCCAGACGGCGAAACTTTGCCAGGTACACAATAGCAACTGCAATAATAGTAAAATATTCAAGCTGCACACAATATTTTATCTGCCAGTGGTGGAAAACGCGAGTTTTCTGTCTGCCGGACCTTAGAAATTCCGAGTACGATCAAGATTCTTCCGATGAAAGCGATGAAAATTAGTATATGAAAATTTTATTAAGTCACGAATAAATTTGGTAAATATCTACTTTTTTACCGATTTCATACTCATTTTCTCAAATTTTGTTTTCGTGTATAAATTTATGATTGAAGTAATGTTCTGCTTCACAAAACATGGCATGATCACTTAAAGTAGGTTTGTCCCGCGAATCGATTGTAAGCACAGTCTTTTTACATGTGCAATATGGTCGTCTGTAAACATGCAGAATTTGAGCAACGATGAAAAAAAGTCAATTTTTGAAAAAAATGTTGCACGTTTGCGCGCTTGTAAGTGGTTGATTGTCCCGCCAAACAAATGTAAGTGGTCGTTTTTTGACATCGTCTGATATCAATTGGTAGCCCCTCAAAATATCAATGGCGATGATAAGAGTTATTTCACGTACTGTTTCTTACATGTTGTCAACGCTCCTGACACCAAAAGGTCTCGAGGTGCGATGTAAGTGGTCAGTTTCTGTGATAAGCACAAACAAATTGAAGACCCTGATATACTTTCATTGACGATGAAATCGGCATATTTTTACTGTCGCTGGCTCCCGGACTAATTATTCATATTTAAAACGTATACTTTAATATTCGGCTGCGGCTAAACAAATTGAGTGTTCTGTTTCTTGGGCAATTCATATTGGTATTGTTTTTGCGGGATGATTAAAATTGAACAACTTTTTATTAACATTAAAAATTTTAATCTACATTGAAAATTCTATTTTGACAAAGTGGTTTCGAAAGTATGCACTGCATCTCATCAGACACCAGCACACAGTGCATACTTGACTGGCGTGACCACTTGCAGATGGAAATCATTACATTTTTATTTATGCTAATTGTGACAAATTTTAACATCTCCGACTTATATCCATGGATATAAT
This sequence comes from Nemotelus nigrinus, assembly GCA_947369275.1. NCBI lineage: Eukaryota > Metazoa > Arthropoda > Insecta > Diptera > Stratiomyidae > Nemotelus > Nemotelus nigrinus. The sequence goes on from OX376374.1 coordinate 76,708,586, forward strand.
TTTACTTAGTAAAGGTAATTGAATTTGATCACGGTTCCCTTCTTGTCAATAAATCAGCATAGACAACGTATATCATTTCTACAGCTTATCGAAGCCGAGCATATTGCAAAACAATTCCAATTTGATTCTGCTTTCGGAGGCTGATTCCGCAAAACGATCGAATTTCCCGTTTCAACATGCTCGGCTTCGATAAGCTGTAGAAATGATATACGTTGTCTATGCTGATTTATAGACAAGAAGGGAACAGTGATCAAATTCAATTACCTTTACTAAGTAAAATTATATCCATGGATATAAGTCGGAGATGTTAAAATTTACGCCAATACAGTTTGTGCAGTTCATTCTTTCGAGCGAAAAAGTGACATTTGGTGTTTCAATTTGAAAATGGAGCAGTGCAAATGTCTTTCCAATAAGAAAATCGATCGAAAAGTGAAATTCTTGACATTTTATCCGTCAAGAATGAGCAGTGTCTCTGCTTTTCTCCGTTGTCAAAATTTTCGCTCGAAAGAATGACCAGATAATGGAAACATGTCAAAATTTCACGTGAACTCGAACTCAGTACCAGCCTTTATCTGGCCATTCTTTCGAGCGAAAATTTTGACAACAGAGACAAGCAGAGACACTGCTCATTCTTGACGGATAAAATGTCAGGAATTTCAATTTTCGATCGATTTTCTTATTGGAAAGTCATTTGCACTGCTCAATTTTCAAATTGAAACACTAAATGTCACTTTTTAGCTCGAAAGAATGAACTGCACAAACTAACCGCTGAAGCACACTGCGACGCAGCCAGGCGCAGCCAAGCTGTCAGTTGAGTTGACTAACCGCTGAAGCACACTGCGACGCAGCCAGGCGCAGCCAGGCGCAACTAAGCTGTCAGTTGAGTTGACTATATGGGTTTTCCATAGCAGCGAGCACACCAAGTCGCAGCTATGCGCAGCCAGGCGCAGCTAGGCGCAGCTCAGGTCGAAATAGATTCAACTTTTGTCGTGGCGAAGAGTTGCAATCAGCTGTAATTACTTGAGAAACGCGCGGGATTTGAAATGTATGCGAAAATGTAAATAGAGTTGATTTTATATTACAAAATTTTTGAGGAATTCGAAAACAATTTTTATTGGTAATAGCTTAGATAGTTAAAAGTAAAATAAAAAGATAGTTAATTAGCAAATTAGAAAGATAATTAATAGCAAATTGAATATAGTAATTTAAAATACTTTATTAGTCTAGTTGGTAGATTACTGACTTCTTGCTTGTGGGATCCCTGATTCGAATCCAAGTTCGGACGAAGGCCCGCGAACCAAGCTTTGAGTTCACCTAGCTCTAATTAGGTACGTGGTTAATATCAGGGGTAAAGTGAGTCGTCGAATTCCACACTCGTATTCACATTGATTGAAAAAATTGTAAAGAATTATTTCAAAATGCAGTCAATTAAAGATGCAGTGTTGGATAACGAGGTGACAATAAAGATGCTGATAGCCCAAGTGAAGGAGCGTCCGATTATTCATGATAAGGCTACAGGCGGATACAGAGATGTCGCTAACATCAACTGAAAATTCTTCTACATCACTGACACTTAGTCACGTTGCAGTGTAACCAGGCGATTTCGTTGGCTGCGCTTGGTCACTGATGGCTGCGCCTCGCTGCGTCGAGTGTAATTCAGGCATAATGGGTTTTCCATAGCAGCGAGCACACCAAGTCGCAGCTATGCGCAGCTATGCGCAGCCAGGCGCAGCCAGGCGCAGCTCAAGTCGAAATGGATTCAACTTTTGTCGCAGCGAAGAGTTGCAATCAGCTGTAATTACTTGAGAAACGCGCGGGATTTGAAATGTATGCGAAAATGTAAATAGAGTTGATTTTATATTAATAATTTTTTGAGGAATTTGAAAACAATTTTTATTGATAATAGCTTAGATAGTCAAAAGTACAATAAAAAGATAGTTAATAGCAAATTTGAAAGATAATTAATAGCAAATTGAATATAGTAATTTAAAATACTTTATTAGTCTAGTTGGTAGATTACTGACTTCTTGCTTGTGGGATCCCTGATTCGAATCCAAGTTCGGACGAAGGCCCGCGAACCAAGCTTTGAGTTCACCTAGCTCTAATTAGGTACGTGGTTAATATCAGGGGTAAAGTGAGTCGTCGAATTCCACACTCGTATTCACATTGATTGAAAAAATTGTAAGGAATTATTTCAAATTAAAGATGCAGTGTTGGATGACGAGGTGTCAATAGAGATGCTAATAGCCCAAATGAAGGAACGTCCGATTATTCATGAGAAGGCTACAGGCGGATACAGAGATGTCGCTGTGGAATTCAAACATCAACTGAAAATTCTTCTACATCACTGACACTTAGTCACGTTGCAGTGTAACCAGGCGATTTCGTTGGCTGCGCTTGGTCACTGATAGCTGCGCCTCGCTGCGTCGACTGTAATTCAGGCATAAATTGGCGTGAAAGAATGATTGACAACATGTTTTAGTGCCATCTATGTTTTCGAAGCGAAAGCAACTTCAAAGCAACTTTTCATGCTAAGGGCCTTTCCGAATTCGTGTCTCCGACTTGGTCTTGATCTCCGTATAACAGATTATGACGTCAGCGTTTTAGCTGACCTATTATAACAGTTATAGGAGATCAAGATAGACTGTCCGGATTCTCTGTCTTGCCTTGTTATGACATTTAAGCAAAGATGGCGAATGAAAGACTGTGCTCTTGTACCTGGCAGCATGAAACTGATTGAGGGTGGAAGACTACCCCAATGTAAATTAGCTTTGAGACATATTGCACGCATAACGAAAAGAATGAATGCCAACGGTCAGCTACGAATCTGCTTCACAGCACATACGAATTAAATTACCGAGGCTCGTCGGCAATGGGAACGTTGTACGACAAATGCAATAATCGATTGCATTATCGTTCCTGCTTTACCACGCGAAGCGCTCGTCGAATGGCAAGTCTGGGCTCACATGCACAATAACCGTTTTGATTGTAAGTTTAGATTTTCTTGCATAATTGTAATTTGTAAATATATAAATCAAACATGGTATCATGACGTCTAAACAACGAGATGAGACTATCATGAACTGTTATACAGGGGAGAAATATCAAGCCGAAGATAAACTATTCGGACAAGCTAAACTTGATGTGACGTCACATTCTGTTATAACAAGCTCAAGACCAAGGTGAAGACGACAATTCGGAAAGGCCCTAAGAACACAGTACCAAACTTGCTTATTTTCAAGCTAAATTTTCGCCGAAACAGATTTCACGTGAAATTTTGTATGAAAATTTCACGTGAAATCGAACTCAGTACTATGCTTTAAGCATAGTACTGAGTTCGATTTCACGTGAAATTTTCATACAAAATTTCACGCGAAATGTGTTTCGGCGAAAATTTCGCTTGAAAATAAGCAAGTTTGGTACTGTGTTCTTAGCATGAAAAGTTGCTTTGAAGTTGCTTTCGCGTTGAAAACGTAGATGGCACTGAAACATGTCGCGAATCATTTCACGCCAATTTAGTTTGTGCAGTTCATTCTTTCGAGCGGAAAAGTGACATTTGGTGTTTCAATTTGAAAATGGAGCAGTGAAAATGTCTTTCCAATAAGAAAATCAATCGAAAAGTGAAATTCATGACATTTTATCCGTCAGAAATGAGCATTGTCTCTGCTTTTCTCAATTGTCAAAATTTTCGCTCGAAAGAATGACCAGATAATGGAAACATGTCAAAATTTCACGTGAACTCGAACTCAGTACCAGCCTTTACACGCGGTACAAGAATGGGATACAAGCTTCCCTTCCTAGTTTCAATTCCAGGATAAGTATGTTACCACTTTTGGTAACATTAGGTCTGTTCCCGTACCACGATTAATTGCGATTGAAGCTGTTCCCGTACTCCGTTTTACTGAAAACTGAAAATTTCCCCTCTTTCAGTAATTTCAGTAGGGTCTGAGCTACTGAAAAATACTGAAAAGTGTCAAACGGAGTAAATATTTTCAAATGTGCGCGGCAAGCAAAATATTTTTGGCGTAATGTTGCTATGAAGGTCCAATATTTTTGTGGCGATAATTTATTACCGCTTAGGATGACTTTATAATCACTATTGTTCTGCCAAAAACCGAAAACTGACACTTTCGGTTGTAAATTTTCAGTAAATACAATGACAGCGTTCCCGTACTTTTCATGAAATTCCCCACCATAGCCCAGTGAAATCCGACATAAAAAAGGCGAAACTTCGGAAAAATTAGGGGAAAGCTGAATTTTGGTGTGAACCTTGGTACTGGCGTGTTGAACAAAATGTCAAAAGTCCCCATCGATCCGAGTGCTGCGTCGCTTTTTATACGGGGTCAAAGGTCACCAAAAGTGACCTTTCCTAAACATCTCAGTAACGGTTACGTCTTCAGAAAAACAATGTTTGACGAATTTGTAGCTTAGCAAATTTCCAACAAAAAAGATTACATAGCTTTTTCCTGTAACCATAACCGTTTTTGAGATATATTGATCTAAACATTTGTTACTAACAGCACCCTCATTCTCATCGGCATGTTGATATTATCCGATTTTGATTACGACTTGGCATGTTTGTGAGTTTGTTTTTCTATATTTAAGAGGCGCATAAAAAAAACATGTACACAAACTTATCTACCAGACTCCAGGGTAGGTGGAAAAGTGTACTCCGAAAAGTTACCACCATCCCCCCGCGCCCCTTTGCCATAAAACTTGTAGGGACACCTGTTCGCTACTCTCTTCTCCGAAAAAAACTATATTGCGGCATCATTTATGGGATATTCCAGGAAACAGCAGGACAAAACAACCAAATTGCAGGTGGAAATAGGTTTTGTAACATATCATGGGCCTAGGAGCATGAAAAAGCAAGATAATATCATGGCATAATTCTGTAAACGCTCATTCCTGACATTATAGGAGCTGAATCCGATGCAGATTATCCCCGAATAATCAGTTTTTTTGCCAATCCTGTGATGGCTGCATAAAGCCAAAGGGATATGACACGTCTCGAAACCAATTTGCACCTGAAGTTACGTGACCTTGCCCTGATCGTTCATGGAATAAGACGGTATGGAAAAAAAACTAAAAAAAACCGGGTATTTCGGGGTGGTTCGTTTGCACGGGTGGGTAGGGTGTGGATGTAGGGCTGGTCGTGCGATGTCAAGAATAGGCAATTAATAGGATAAAAAGTGATCCTACCTTGTTTAACAGTGGGCAAAGAGTAGCCAACGAGCTCATTTCAGATGATTTGGGATGGATGCTCAGGGATACCGTTTTATGGCAAAGGGGGAGGGGGGAACTTTTCGGAGCACACTTTTCCACCTACCCTGGAGTCTGGTAGATAAGTTTGTGTACATGTTTTTTTCATGCGCCTCTTAAATGTAGAAAAACAAACTCACAAACATGCCAAGTCGTAATCAAAATCGGATAATATTAACATGCCGTGAGAAAGAGGATGCTGTTAGTAAGAAATGTTTAGATCAATATATCTCAAAAACGGTTATGGTTACAAGAAAAAGCTATTTAATCTTTTTTGTTGGAAATTTGCTAAGCTACAAATTCGTCAAACATTGTTTTTCTGAAGACGTAACCGTTACTGAGATATTTAGGAAAGGTCACTTTTGGTGACCTTTGACCCCGTATAAAAAGCGACGCAGCACTCGGATCGATGGGGACTTTTGACATTTTGTTCAACACGCCAGTACCAAGGTTCACACCAAAATTCAGCTTTCCCCTAATTTTTCCGAAGCACCATGTTAGATTTCCCCGGACTAACCACATGATTCAGGAAAATTCAGTAAAATTAAGTTACTGAAAGTACGGGAACAGACCTATTACTAACTGAAATTTTTACCGTTTGTGGTATATTTTTACAAATTATTTTTGTTAAACTGTGATGGTATTATTCTGACGATCCGAAAGAATTTCAGAACAGATCCATATCTACTGTATAAAATAAGTTTCGGCCATTTTGACCAGTTCTGCTTTGTGCTGCATTGTCATTCAATGAATTTTTTAGAATTCTCATTAGTTACTTAGTGAAGTTTCTATTAATAATAAACAAGAAGTATGACACTGCGTCTCTTTTTTTCGAGTCTGTCAAAACATATTTTGCGTATGAGTTTGCTGAAGCACTTAAGTTATTTTCAGGTATTTTCACTACTTGATCGTGGCATAAAAAGAAGTCCTAGTTCTCGCGATGATCTGCTGCGCCTGGAAATGCTTGCGAATGTGCTCCTAGTAGGTTACGCTGATGACGTCGCAGCGGTAAGCACTTCTAGATCTGCCGATTTCGCTCAACTTAGACTTAACCAAGTTATGAGAAGGGTGGATCGGTGGATGACTGAGCAAGGCCTTCAGCTGGCAGTCTCAAAGACAGAGATTGTTATGCTGACGAAGCGGAGGATACCAACCGTCATACCGATGACGGTTGGCTCCGTCGGCGTCCAGACCAGCAAGTCGGTCATGTATCTGGGAGTGACCCTGGACACTAAGCTGACGAATTAAGATCATTTCCGCAAGGCATGTGACAAGGCTCTAGTAGTCGTCACTTCGCTGAGTAGGCTAATGGCCAATGTTGGCGGACCCAGAGAGACGAGACGGAAACTGCTGATGTTGACGACCACCGATCTATGGCGCCGAAATTTGGGGAGATGCGCTTCGAACTAGCAAGTTCCCGAAGCGCATTGCCAGTGTCCAGCGCAGGGATGCCCTGCAAATCGCCTGTAGCTACCGCACGATATCAGAAGAGGCTGTGATGGTTGTATCGGGAGTAATCCCGATCAATCTGCTAGCGCGAGAACGCAAGGAAGGGTACCTCTTTCGCTCAGAGCTGAGGCTTTGACGCACGCGCGTACACTGACCCTCCAACTTTGCCAACAATGTTGGAGTGAAAGTTATAAAGGACGCTGGACGGCTAAGCTAATTGGTCTTATTGAGCCTTGGCTTAACCGGAGCCACAGAGAGGTAAACTTTTACCTTTGTCAATTTTTGACATGGCATGGTTACTTCAGGAAATACCTGAACAGAATGGGTAAGGTGGTCACACCGTACTGCCGGTACTGTGTGACTGAGCTCGATGATGCTCAGCACACATTCTTCTTGTGCAGTTGCGTCGTAAGTTTGAGGCGCACCATTGAGTCCAAGATCGGCCTGGTAGCGCCTGAGACGATCGTGGTTGCAATGCTGCGAAACGAGGAGAACTGGCGCGCAGTCTCAACGTACCTTGAGAAAGTGCTGTGCATAAAGCGGGAGGAAGGTTGCCTTACCGACCCATAAGCTGTGGTAGTTTTTGAAGTCCGTGGTTACCAATGGGTGAGTCAGCACGACCGGGTCGAAGCAGTGCTTAGGTGGCTTCCGACTCGGAATTTTGTGGGCTTGCAGATGGTCCTTTTTTTAGTGAGTTAAACCTCACATACCCCGTGGTGATAGGTCACCCGGGGATCCGGTTAGCAGATTTTTTTTGCCATCTACACTAGGGGGAAAAAATATGGATAACCTTAAAAGCCAATGTTCAGAGTCGACTAACTCAATCAGCGACGCTTGGATTTAGAGACTGAAGGAAAAAGTCGGTGGATGTAACTTGAAGTCAATGTGTGACGAGCTATGATATTGCAAAAAAAAAATATCAACTAACGTTACTTTTATAATATTGTTATTTTGAAATTATGTAGCCATGTAGAATAAATATTTTTGCATCCGAAAATGATGGATATTGATTAGAACAAATCCAACGTCCTAACCCAAACTGAAGTTTAACTCCAGGATTTTAGCTTATCATGGTTCATGATCCAAAAACACATTGTATAAGAAGCATCGCAACCTATACATGTGTTCTAAGCTTTGCTTACGAATTTTAGTTTTGATGATATAGGTTCAAATTATAATTTTATGATGCTCATAGTTTATAGTGTTTGTGTTTTATCAAAAAGCTACTATATGGTTCTCATATTCAACTCGAGCGAATTTTCAATTCCTCATTTTTACAGACTTCAAGCACGCAATTTTATATTCGCAATTCTATATTTCCAATTTTTTATTTATGACTGTCGTAATTACACCAGAAAATAGGTTAGAGCATACTAGCATCTAATTAAAAGAATAAACAATTGAACAAGTTACACAAAACTTTAAATCGATCACCCTTACCTTTCACATTATTCTAGCATAACTGAAATTAAATATGCAATCAAACATTTTCAAATAAAAACATATTCAAATATATTTTAATAAAGCTCTGCTATATTAATTTTAGTTTTTAATACTTATACAGACTTAAATATAAAAACAATAAAATACATCTAAAACACTTTATAAATTATAAAAGTTTTACAGGCTTCATACCTTAACATTAGCCATGCTAAAAATCAGCATAAAAAAGCAAAAAACAACATCCAGCTATTACTAATTATGCCAAACAACAACATGGGGTCGACCAACGTTTCGATCTATACCTGCGGGATTCAACTTCGTCGAAATCACTATTTAAAGAAGTACGTTGCAAGTGTTCAAGGCGAGATTTCAATTGACGCGGCGAGACGATGCCGCGTAGGTCTTGCGTAATCTTTCCCTGATCTTTGATATCTGTTGCATTAGGCCCAACAGTGGTTGCTTCTTTCACAAAAGCATTGTGAAATTGGACGTTTTTGTTTGTATGTGTTTCATCGGGTGGACTTATGCGATCGTTTTGACTATTCAATTCAAATTCGGGGAACGGCGAGTGAGATTCTGCACTCTCTGGCGTGTAAGGTTCGTAGCGATCATCGGTAAATGTCGTCAAGTACTGCGTATCGATTCGGTTTACAATAATGTTATTTCCAAGCATTAAGCGTTTTGAGATTAGCCTACATCTATGCTCGGTGAGTTGTTTTTTGATAATATTGCGACATTCAGAGCATATTGAGCCGTCTAATTGATCACTATTTACAATATTTTCATTATTTTTATCGTTGTTTGAGTACGATGAGCACATACAGACGTTCAGATTATCGGAATCCGTTACATTAATACTAACTACAGGTTTTCGAGATATCTCACCTTGCACTTTATCTGAATCACTTTCCATCTGATCTATCTTCTCAGAGGTATTTAATGAGATTTTAAAGAGTTTATGTTGATTCAAGCCACTACTCAATGTACAACACTCAAGCAGAATTTTAGTAAAATTATAATTTGAATATGGACAATAAGCTGATTTTAAGTCAGGCTTTATCACACTATTTAAATCTAACTCAATATTGCTATATTCATAACCATGCTTGAAACAATAACAACTACTGACAGTACCTTGAAGTGTCTTCACTCTCACGCTTAAGTAAACTGGCTAAAGAATGAACAAAATTAACTTTCATATTGTCTTTCTTTACGGATACTCCAAAACGACATACAACCCACCTTATGATCACCCATGCACCTGTTTTCGCCAAGAATATTGTAATCTGTGGATGAAAATGCATCATCAACAATGAGATCTCGCGCAGTTGGGCTCATCACTATACGATCACACCAAGCAGGGCATCTCGTGAACATGTAACTAAGTGGCATGTCTGGATCTTCTTCATAAGGATATGAAGGTGGGAATGTTATCGGATATTCTACCAGCAACTCTCGTAGAGGCTCAAGTTCTCTGTCAAATTGCTGCAACTGCAAATACAATTAAAATCAGTACTTTCCGAAAACCAGAATCATTAACTTACCCACGATTCCCTAAACTTCGTCTGGTGATCGACGTGTGTGAACTCTTTCTTTCCTACTGTAAGTACATTTTGCCCATCTGAATCTCTATATTGCACTTTCGTACTATCCGTTTTTGAACTTTGCACACGATGCTTGGTTAAGTCTCCTGTCAGTTTCTTACCATAGAAAATATACTTTATTGTACTCGATGTTATGCTAATTCTCACATCATACCTTGATCACCCCATCTGTGTCGCACCGAAAATTGAAATCGCCGAATATAAAATAAGGCGCCACACCGTTTTTTTCGTCTTTATGAAATCTAATGATATAAATATTGGAATTCTATCAGCATATTTTTTACAACGGAATAGTAGAAAAATAATGTATTTCATCACTAGTTTAGTAGTTCGATCGTTCTCGCTCAACATATTCTGTTAATAGTTCAAACTTGTAATCTGATTGCAATCAATGCGAGTTAAAAATAATCAATCCAAAAATTTAATGAGATTGGTGTTTCCCATGTAGCACAACCTGTTATGTAAATTCTTCGGAAATTGCTACAACTCAGCTTAGTTTCTCCCTTGGTGCTATTTCTATTTGATCTTTGACAATATACTTATATGTTATATTGTTGTTATTTACTTACTGAGACAGACGAGAGGAAAAAATTTTCACTACGGCAAAAACGACTGCTTTGGATGAAAAAAGGACAAGCAGATGTCCTGTATACTGATTTTTCCAAAGCATTTTGTTCCGTTAGTCATAAGGTACAGCTTTTTAAGCTGGAAGTCTATGGATTCTCCGGTTCTCTTCTTTCGTGGTTTTCGTCTCATATACCTGACCGTATCTGGGTAGTAATCACCAATTTATGTTCTCAAGGCCCTTTCGTTCCATAACTGGAGTTCGGTTTTCTTCATCAATAGGCTCACTGATGTGACCAAGATGTTTGGTTCTTCATTAGAATAATAGGGGGAATAACATGTATTATATGGCAATATGCACGTGCCGTAACTATTCAGGTTGATGGAAGTGTGATCTTAACCTCGACGTGGTAGCTGCCGGTAACAATCTTCCGTGAAAGAAAGTTTGAAAAGTTTGAAAGTTTGAAAGAAAGTAATATTATTCATGTTTTGGTGAGTTAGCCCCTAAGAAAATAATCCCCAAGCCAGAGGTGGAACAGCTGCTGGATGAAGTAGCCGCTAATATGCAATTCGGGTGTCGGATGGCAAGAGCCCGTCTCATTTATTGCCTAGGCCGGGATACGGCAGATTTTTTTATTCCTCATACTCGTGGGAACAAAATCGAGATTACAAACGATAAGAAGAAGGGATTTGCCTTAAGTGCTCTGAACTTAAAGGTCCCAGAGCCTTCTAACAGTGGAGCCCTAGTGCTCCCAGTGAATCTTCAAGAGAATTAAGGAAACACTTGAGCCCCAAGTCCCAAAAAGACAAGGCAAGGCCCAACAATTTAAGCCAGCTTTATAAAAAGGGAGAGGCAAACCAGAAGAAGGAAAGGCAGCAGAAGCTCTCGAAGCATTCCCTCTACTTCTGACGGCAAATCCTCCTTACAAATCGCGGGGGGCCTGACTTCGCAGCAGCCATCGAAAGAAACTTCGTCATAATAACACAAAAGAAGCTGGAGAAAGGCACTCTTAACAAAGGAACCAGAGGCCAATAGAAAAAGGTCCAGGCCCAAAGATGGCACTGCTGACGACAGGCAGGCAAAAAAAATAAGGGGCATTGACGTGGCCCCAAAACGCTCTCAACCCAGCATAATGGAACGAAAATTCACGTGTAGTGGAGCCTTACAGGATGTAAAAATGGCGGTTATGTTGAAGGACTTTTCCGAAGGACTTCTGACGACTGATCAAATGGACAGCATACAAAATACCCTTGAGGTGAGGATACTCGCTGAGATAGAGAGAGAGACGTCGCCATCGCTTCCTCAGCATCACCTACGAAGTAGCTTATGTGTAGCTCCAGTGGCGGAGTAAATAAGGGCGGAAGCCCAAAACGCTAAGGTCGTGGGAAGAGTCCAACCTAGGGATGCTCGATATATATCGATATTTAAGAAATATCGATATTTGACTACCGATATATCGAATCAGCCCGATATAATCGAATCCTCAAATATCGATTATTATAATATCGATATATTATTCGATACAAGAATATCGTATTGTGCTTGCAAGCGAGTTGGTGAACAATTTTTCGATTTTCGTGTTGCGACGCGAGCAAAACCGTTCAAACTAGTCTGTTTGCTTTTGTATTGTTTTCTAATTAATTGGTTTAATTAATTGGATCGTGTCCACCGCGCTGCCCATCTCCTTGACAAAACTTAGGTTACAGATTGTGAAGGCTTTTTGGTGATTGGGCGGTTTCAGTTTACTCAGGTAATTGAAAGTACTTTAAATAATTAATTTAAATTAATTAACTTTACAATAGAGATAGTGAGCCGTGTGTACGCGAATTTTAGAAGTTACAACCAAAAGCTTGTAGAACCTAGGTAGCGGAGAAACCAAAGGGAATATCTGAATTAGTAGTTCTCTCGATTTGTTCTATTTATAGATTTTATCTTTGCACCCGCGATTCAAGGAACATCATTTTGAAGACCAACTGGCTTGCTCGAATGCCATACTTAAAATCAAAGAACTAATGAAAAAAGATCAGCAAGATGAATTATGTGTAGCTGCGGGATCAGTCTCGGATGGCTCAGACAAAACTCAGTCCGATTTTAGCCTCTGGAGCGATCATCATCATTTAGTTCAACGAAATTGGAAAACAAATAAAACTGATGAAATTGACTCAGACGAATTATATCTTTACTTGAGAGCTCCAGTTAGCAGATTAAATGACAGCCTTTTGACAGTATGGGTTGATTAAAAAGTACAATTTCCGAAGTTATACAATATTGCATACAAGTACTTGACTATGGTCGCTAGTTCTGTGCCTTCTGAAAGATTATTTTCGAAGGCTACGCAGGTCTTAGCTCAACAGAGAAATCGGTTATACAAATTTTTGTTTGTGCAAGGTTTAATCAAAAAATATTGGGAACTTTGAAATAATGATTATATCATGGTTGATTTGTATTCTATTTCTTTCTTTTTACATATAATAAATATAATTGGTTATATGAATAAATTTATTTTTTTAACTATTTACTGTTAATGAAGTCTTACCTTTCCTTATGAATCGCGCTATTTTAGGCTTAGGTTTGTTGCATTAGTTTACTACAGACAACGGTTTCGAAGCCGATATGGTCAACTCTTCATTGTGGGTGGGGGTTAGGAAACGTTAAGCTCAGAAATTAATATATTCATTATGAGTTTAAGAATAAATATAATTTTTCACATGTTAAGATATTGCAAGACTGTAAATATGACCTTATCCTTGTCCCAAAAATTTGAAATTTTCCTTTATAATATTTTGTTATATCATAAAAACTATTTACTTTCTTTATTCCCCTTTAACTTATAATTTGAGATGAGCCAGTCCATCATAAAATAAATATATTTTCATGAGCAAAATTTAACAGCTGCGAAGAGAAGTCAAAGCAATGATACATGACGTGGACAAATTTTTCCCTTTGTTTTCACTGTTTCAAACCAGAGTTCAAAGCAAATTTCAAATTTAACTAATACTATTTTTCATTTATTCTATTTGAATGAATATTGCTCAGTTAATGTGGTAGTAGTAAACTTCATATTTTGCCAACATTTGTACTTTTCGAACATTTTCCAGAAATTTCATAACTTATGTGCTCATTCTTTGGAATAATGACATAATTTATCTGAACGAGCATTTAAATTTTATTGTGGCAGATATTAACGAGAAAAATATACATAGAAACAATATCAACCCCTTATATTTAGTGAGTAATACCACCTAACCAAACCAACCAAGGCCCAACGCAATAAAGAAAATAAAATATCTAATATATATATATTGCTTTTGATTCGATTTCGATATATCGAAAAATCGATATTTACATTTCGATATATCGCAAACTATCGATATAGAGTTTCGATATATCATATCGGAAAAAATATCGATATATATTTTGAATGAGCATCTCTAGTCCAACCCATGGGTCACGGAAGAATCTGTGATTCCCAGCCCTAAGACCCTTGTTGGCTACTTCCCAAATGCAGCGGAGTTGACTACGGAGAGGATCTTGGCTTTCGTAGAACTGCAAAATGAAGACCTCAAAGTTGTCTTGGAGAACCCTCTTCAGGGCAAATGCGCCATGATGATCGTAACGGCGGACCAGGCCTCTGCTACCAGAATAGCAGACGGAGACGACAACATTAGCTCTCGGTTTCGGCAGGTTAACTTGACCGTCAAAAACCAGGCGGGAAAACACCAGTGTTAGCGGTTACTCTAACTACCAATAACCTGCATTATGTCAAAACTGCTTCAGGGGAAGTAAGCTCGGATACCTATAAAATGGGGCTAATACAAGAGCCCTGGGCAAACAAAGACAAAATAAGTGGCCTGAATACAAAAAATAGTAAGTTAATCTGGGCCGCAGGGGAATAACACCCGAGGGCGACGATAGTAATTAATACAAACATTAACTTTCTTCTAATCCCAGAATAGGGACACATTGGCGGTCCATGTACAAGTCTCTATCGAAGGAGGAATAGTGGAGGCGATATTTGCCTCACCCTACTTCGCAGGGAATGAGGAGCAAATTCCAAGTATCAACATCAAGGGATTCTTAAACCACTGCAGAAGGAAGAACAAGATGCTGATTATTGGATGCGATGGCATCACACATAACACAACATGGGGAAAAAATGACGTTAACACTAGAGGTGAGTCACTCATAGACTTTCTCCTAAACAGCAATTTGGCTATAGGGGCATTTCACGTGAAGCGGACAACGAAAAAAAGTCGAGGCTCTGGATTTTGTTCAAATTGTGCATAGTGGTACTTCTAGAGAATATGAACCTGGATACGCAATTTTTCTTATCTATGAGGTTTAGTTGCCGAGCTATGGGCTTTTGAATAATTGACAAAATTCATGAAAGGTTTTTTGGAAGCCGATTCTGAGACTCGATGACACTTTGATTATAATGCAACATTAATTATAATGATTGGTATAGAAAATTAACTGTTCTTTTTAATTTTGAAATTAGATTTGAAAAACAAATTTTTTTTTTGTGTAAAACCGGAAGTAAACACATCAGCTCGTTATTTGAATAATTTGGACCAGGTTGATTTTATTTATTTTTTATATCAAAACAAAGTTTAAAGTGTACTTATTTTATGATAAAAGTTTTAGAATGGGATAGACATTAGTTTAGGAGGTAGGTGAATTTCAATACGTACAAGTCGTATGAGGCGTAGTACCGAGAGCTTGCTTGGGACAGCTAATGAGTGTGAAAACAAAATATTTGTAGTAAAACTATTATATATCACTATATCACTTACATATACAGGCTAAAATATAAAAGTTGCTAATGTTAATTTTATTAATGTAAATAATATAATCTAAATACTTGTTTATGGAAAAATGAATTTATTTCACAATTTTTACAATTTTACTCTCGTTTCTTAAACTAGTACTTTTTTTTAATTACTGGAGGTGTTTCTACGACCAGTTTTTTTCTGCATCTTCGGCATAAATTGTTTTCTGCTAATATTCTTTGATTTTTTCTTAGGTCTTTAACCTTCTGATGAAATTTCAAATCGCATGTATTGAAACATCGATAGCCGCACGGAGACGTAAAACACATAATTAAAACTCTTTAACTTATCAACGAGAGTAATAGTCACTGCAAGCGCTGAACAATAACTCGAAAAATAACGGAAAATTCGAAATGGCTTGGCGTCATATATATTATATAGGTGCCATATATTTTAAATAGGTTTTTCTGAGAAAATAAAACCTTTTTCAAATAAGAGATGGCGCTACTAATCACATTTTGATATCAATTTTTGTTTTTGGGCTAATACCAAGACCAAGCAAGCTCTCGGTACCACACTTTATACGACTTTTATGTATTTATTTATTTATTTATTAATCCATAAAAAAGGAAAAGAAATAACAAAAATAATTCACTAATTTGAAAACTAAAATTAGGACTAAGGTAAATAGCAATTCAATGTAACATTTTCAATACATGCTTGAATTGTGAGAACGATTGCGGAAGAGGACCAAGCTTAAGGGCATTATGCGTTCTAGGTGGACGCAGCAAAGGAGAATGGAAATATACTTCCGTACGTGCGAATGGAACAGAGAAAACCTCCGATGATCGACTAGGACGACTGGATTCACGTCTGGTCATCTGGGAACTAGGATCCGACAAAAAAATGCCTTTGCAAAGTTTGAAGAGAAAACACTCATCGAGGAACAATCTCCGAGATTGCAACGAGGACATACGAAGGAGGGAAAGCCGAGAGGGGTAGGGACAATAGGGAATATTGAATTTGAAAAGAAGCGAGCGAGTGAACCTGCTCTGAAATATTGAAAGCGCGGAGACCAGATTTGGTACGCATATTCTAGAATACTGCGTACTAAGGAGACAAATAAATGAATACAGGAGGAAATATTGGTGAACATATACGAAGAACGCAAGACAAATCCAGCAACCAGAGCCTCTGGACGTCATATTCATGACATGAAGATCAAATCTTAATTTAGAGTCAAATACCACACCCAGGTCTCTAAAATTTGCTATAGAATATATTGCAATTCATCTACCCCCTAAACTACTGGCCATCCCATTCTAAAACTTTTATCATAAAATAAGTACACTATAAGCTTTGTTTTGATATAAAAATAAATAAAATTAACCTGGTCCAAATTATTCAAATAACGAGATGTAGTATTTACTTCCGGTTTTACACAGGAAAGAAAATTGTTTTTCAAATCTAATTTCAAAATTAAAAAGAACAGTTGATTTTCTATATCAATCATTATATTTAATGTTTTTCAGATAATTTTTTCGAATCTCAGAATCGGCTTCCAAAAAAACCTTTCATGAATTTTGTCAATTATTCAAAAGCCCATAGCTTGGCAACTAAACTTCACAGAAAAGAAAAATTGCTTACCCACGTTCATATTTATTTTCTAGAAGTACCATTATGCACATTTTGAAAGAAATCCAGAGCCTCGACTTTTTTTCTCTGTCCGTTTCACGTGAAATGCCCCTATAGCAAATAAGGGCAAGACGCCAACGTTCCTGACAGATAACAGGCAGGTGGTGGTAGGACTCACGTTGGTGTCAAACAGTGCAGCGCATTTAGTGAAGAAGTGGAATGTCCTAAATGGAACTTGGTTCTTTGATCACAGGCATATAAACTTCGAACTATGGAAAGATATCGTAAAAGTGGATCGAAACACTGGAAGTGCTGCTTAGAACACTTTCCAAAGTGCGAAATTAGGCGAAGCGAGTAGGATTAGGCTGAGAAAGACTCTGATTGGACATCTCACTCAATTCTGATTAATCAAATCATCACGTATGAAATTGTTGAATAAGCAACAAACTGGTTCAAACCATTCAAATTACTAGGACCAGACGGAATCTACCCAGCTCTGCTACAAAAAGCAACGAAGAAACTAAAAACCATTCTGGTACACATATTTAGAGCTATCTTGGAACTCAGCTACAGACCAAAATTGTGGAGAGTGGTGGCAACAAACTGGCCGACCTGCGAAAATCATACAGGGCAATTAGCCTCACATCTTTTATATTAAATACCATGGATATAATTGCCCTATACATAAGGAGTGATCTTTTGGCAAAGATGCTACTTTACCAATTTCAGTTTGCCTACCGAAAGGGCAAATCAACTACATCAGCTACACATAAGCTGGTGCAAATGATAGAAAAGGCATTGGTATGCAAGGAAATCGCACCATACGCCTTCAACGACATAGAAGGAGCTTTTGACAATACAAAACATGACTAGCTGTACCACGCTCTCCGGAGGAGGGATACCCCGCAAGAAGTAATAAAGTGGACGAGTAAAATACTAAGGTATCAAGGTGTGTTTGTAGAGTTGGAGGATGCGATGCTAAGGGGGTGTCCACAGGGAAGAGTACTATCATCCTGCTATAGTCTTAGCTAGTTTATTACCTTTTCTTGATCCTCAATAGTAAGGGCCTAACTGCTCGTAATAATAAGAGGCTCACATATGGATACCTTGAGATCCAGATTGCAAAAAGCCTTAAATAAAACAGTCCAATGGTGCGAAGAAGTGGGTTTTCCATTAACAGCGGGTTGATCCAAAAAAAACAGCATAGTGTCATTCATCAGAAAAAGAAAAATCAATATAGGAGCACTAAATATTAGGGGCCGATCGCAAGTCTAACTTGTGATATGCCGGTCCCAAGCCCGGAGAAAGGAGGAGGATTTGAGGCAACGAGGTAACTCTATACTCAGTAAAACTTGCATAGTTGCAGCCTGATGGCTGAATTACACCTAAGCGTCTCAGGTCATTAGGAAGGATTAGCCACGTTGTCAGACCTGCAACATAGTTGTGCGAACTTTGGCACGAGGCAAGTCTCCTGAAGCAACTCACCGAGGCCCCCCATGGAAATGGTTGAGCTATGTGCCGACAACTCATCCTTGTAAAAACTTCCACTGTCAAGAAACCTGGAACAACAGCCTCGGATTGGACGGATTATTCGCTCAGAACCTGGAATGTACGCTCCCTGAACAAACCGAGGGCCGAAAAGGCCCTCCTTCATCAAGTCGAACAGTACAAACTGAGCATTACTGAAGTCCAGGAAACAAATTGGTTAGGCTGCGAGATCAACGACAAGAAATCGCACACAATTTTTACAAGCGGCAAACCATCGGGCCGCAAGGAGTTTGGAGTAGCATTCATAGTGAATAAGCAGCTGAAGTCGCGCGTTACCGACTTCAAACCCGTAAACGAAAGGCTGTGTGCGATTCGCATCAAGGCGCGATTTTTCAACCTCTGGCTCATCAATGTGCACGCTCCCACCGAAGTACAAGAAGACTCTGTAAAAGACGAGTTCTATGTCTGCCTTGAAACTCTCTTCGACTCACTTCCATCAAATGATGTAAAAATGCTGCTGGGAGATTTCAATACAAAAGTCGGGAATGAAAGTTGGCATCGGGGGACCACTGGAGGACACAGCCTCCACGAAGAACGCAATGATAACGGTCATCGTCTAATTGTCTTCGCTTGCAGCAGAAACCTTGTTGTAAGCTCAACTTGCTTTCCACTCCATCGCATTCACAAGCAGACCTGGAATTCTCCAGACGTACATACCGTCAACTAAATCGACCACGTCCTTATTAGCAAAAGATGGGCGTCAAGTGTTATGGACGTTCGGTCGTACCGCGGAGCTAGCTGTGACTCCGATCATTTCCTGGTGAAAACAACATACCGGTGTAGAATTTCTTCAGTGCAACAATCAAGATTCAACTCTCCCAAAATCTTCGCGGTTGAGAAATCGCTGAACGATTACACGGCTCAGGCATATACGACCGCGCTTGAGGATAGAATTTCACCAATGCTGCGAGACCCCAGCAACGTAGGTGTCCACGAGTTCTAGGAAGAGCTTAAAAATACAATCAAGAATGTGGCAGAAAACGTTTAGGGATACAAAGCCCGACGAGCGCGAAATGAATGGTTTGACGAAGAATGCAGAAACTAACTTGACGCAAAAAACGAGGCCTACAGACAATGGGTCCAACGTGCAACCAGAGCCAAAAAGGAAAAATATGACGAGCTACGGCGAATATCCAATAAAATAATTAGGCGTAAGAAACGGAAATACTTTGACGAGCAGTTGCTGAACATTAATGTAAACCTAGTTAGTAAGAACACCAGACAAGCGTACAGACTAGCGAACACTATCAAAAATGGCTACCAACCCAGGACTAGCCTCTGTAAGGACAAAGATGGAAATATTTTAATAAAAAAACCGATTTTTTCTTTCGAAGCTAGATATATTGAATTTTGTGACAAATATCGATATTTCGAGGGTAATCTACCCTCTTCTTCAGTGTCTATCGGTAGACACTGAGGAAGAGGGCAGATTACCCTCGAAATATCGATATTTGTCACAAAATTCAATATATCTAGCTTCGAAAGGAAAAATCGGTTTGTTTATTAGATCGATCCAGGCAGCCAAGGCCCGACGTCAGGCTGTTGTGCCATGTTGATGAAATATTAGGGGCGCAGTCGCATGTCTGCAGGAAGATGTAAAATATCTAGAAATTTACCTAGATAGAAAACTCGCCTTTGACCATCATCTAAACAAAACGACATTGAAGGCCACTTAGGCACTCTCGGTGACTAAACAAATGCTTGGACGCAATTGGGGACTATTTCCAAGGCAGGCACTATGGATATATAAAAAAATGGTGAAACCTATCATACCATGTGGAACTGCAGTGTGGTAGAAGAAAACCACGCTAAAATTTGCTTTTAGTATGCTCAACAAGCTTCAAACGATGGCCTAATTACAACAATGAACTCCAACCCAACGGCAGGAATGGAGGCCTTCTAAACCTAGAGCCGCTAGACGTCAAAATTCAGAGGAAAGCAGCGAAACAAACTATTCGCCTACAACAGGCCTACGGGAGACCTTAATCAAGCCCGTAATGAAAATGTTGAATTTCAACGCCCAAATAAGGACCAAAGCAGCCTTTGGGAAGAGGTTCAAGGTCACAATTCCAACAAGGGACAAATGAGACGATGGCCCACCTCCCTCCTACAAAGGAGCGCAAATGTGGTATGCGGATGGTTCAAAGATGGATTGTGAAGTTAGAGTAGGGATCGTAGGTCCCAAACGCAAAAGACATTTCCCTCTCCCAAAGTAGGCCACCAACTTTCAAGCAGAGCTATCTGCCAGATAAGGAATACTAAAAGGGTCAGAATTAAGATCCTATTGGATCGTCAATCGGCTCTGAAGGCTATCAATCACGATCAAATAAATTCAGCTCTTAGAGATGAGAAGGGCCCTATATTAAAATAGGAGCACAGAACAACTTCAAAGGCCAGGAGGGGCACCAAGCAAATGAGGAAGCTGATACCGAAGCTTAGCAAGAAGCAATAAATAATTCCCTTCACGGGTCCTTATCTTTACTGGGGCTTTACAGAGGCAGATACGGACAAGGTAATTAAAACATGGAGCGAGAAAAATATCGAAAGCTACTGGCTTAATCTTGAGGGTTTAAAACACTCAAAACACTTCTCAGCAAAAGTGGCATAAGAGCCCTATGTGAAGCACTGACAGGCCACCTTCTCTACAACAATTATACAGAATAGGTGCGGGGAGCGGGCCGACTGCTGCAGATACTTTGGGGAAACGACAGAATGTGTAGAACATCTTCTCACACTCTATCCGGCACTAGCGAGGCGAAGATTAGAGCTCTTAGGGTCTGCTCCTCCCTCCCTCAAGGACATACAAAATGTTCCGTCAAGGAACATATCCAGGTTCATAAGAAGCCTGGACATCCTATAGGACATAACGCAGAGGAGGCATAATAGACCCAAGAGGTCGCAGTGCTAGGGGCCTTCTGGACCCACTCCAGCCTATCAATCAATCAATTAAGATGTTTAGAGCGACTAATTCTCATGTGTTTACTATCCTATTTGCGTGTGCAAATACGTACGTCTACTCGCTTTTATTGCGAATATTAAGGAACCTTAGTAATCTTTACCCCAGTTAATGTCACAGTTTAAATCTATTTTTAATAAAAATATGGTAATTTCCTTTCGTTGATGTTTAATTTAATCTTTTTTGCATTTTATTCTTGTATGGTTGAAATAATTTTTATTCTTAATTCAAGTTTATTTGAATTTAACTTTTATTGCATCTTGATACTTTTATATTTTATAATATTTTACAATGATTTGACCTTATCGGTTGTATTTCGTTTTAAATAAATAAATAAACGTAGCAGTTTGCTAGCCACATATAAAATCAAATATCATTATATTTAAAATACTAATTGATACAAAAAAAAACTAGCTAATAGTACGTTCGTACTGCACTTCCAAATCAGGTAGATTTTGTGCTGAAAACGAGATCAGGGGTGTGTTCAATGTGCATGCTATAGCTGCTCCAAAAGCGAAGCATAGCATCACTTTAGCAAGTGTCCAAATTTGCAGTAACTAGGTGAAGCAGCTATGGATATTGGACAGCCAAGAGCTCAATCAAAAAGTGAAATTCTTGACATTTTATCTGTCAGGAATGAGCAGTGTCTCGGCTTTTCTCCATTGCCAAAATTTTCGTTCGAATGAGTGACCAGATAACAGATATGAAAAGAATGGATATCAAATGGACCGAGAGAAATGAAGCAATTTTCGACCTCTGGCATAGTTGTGTTTGTATGACGAGGGCGGCGTGAAATATTGTAAAATTAGAAGGCAACTTTTTTTTGCAAATGCACAAATGTTATTATTGATACCATGTATTTCACGTCAATAGTGAATTAATGAATTTCACATTGTTATTTAATGCGATCAAATGTGCTTCCTGAATAGAGGTGGGACTAATATATTCATATTAGTTAAGATATTACTAATATTTGAATATATTAGGTAATAGTAATATCTTGATATGTCGTATTATAATAATCCATATTATGAGTGTCGAGTCTTTCGATAATATCGACATCGACTGCATATCGACAGATATGCTATTGCGAGTGTCGAGTCGATGTCGATAATCACCCGTATTATGAGTGTCGAGTCGATCGCTCGTCGATAATCGACGAAGCTGTCGAGTCGATGGCGTTTTAGTATTGCGAGAGTCGATCGAAACGACTTATAAGTACTGCCATATTGAAATCGCGGAAAATGCTGAATTGAGCGCTATTGTGAACGAAATTGCCAATTTGAACAACTTTAGCATCCGCCAACTATCAAGTGAAACTTTTTTAAAAACAATCTTATTTTTTTGGAAAGTTTGTGAAATGAATTGGTTTGATTTATTTTTTGACGACGATTTTGATGAAGACAATCAAGCCACCCTCTTAGAACTAAAGCGAAAAAGAAAGTGGCTTAGAGATTCGTCAAATCCTTTGGATATGGACAATGCGAAGTAAGTATTGTGCATTAGAATAGTCTTTATTTATTTAATGAAGAGTAGATTTATACAGCATTTCAGACTGTCAAAAGAAGCTTTTGTAATGCTGCTCGGCGTTTTGGACGACAAATTGAAAACACCGGTATTGTCTTCTGCAGTGCCAAACATTTTAAAGGCAGCTAGAGCACTGCGTTTCTTGGCAGAAGGCGCGTATCAACGAGGTGTTGGAAATGACTTCAATGTAGCTATGGCTCAACCAACAGTGTCCCTTATTTTGCATGAAGTTTGTTCAGCAATTGAATCATATGTTTGCCCAACATGGATTAACTTTGCCTACACAGAAGTCGAAAAGGACAAGGCAAAAAAATACTTTTATGAAAAGTGCAGACTTCCTGGGGTGATAGGCTGCGTTGACGGAACACACGTGGCAATACGGAGGCCGTTAAAGACACGCAACATTTATATTATAACAGGAAAGGTTTTCACAGTGTTAAGGTTATGATCGTAAAATTAATGAAAATTGTTTCTTTACTAGGTTTGCGACCATCGAATGAAGATCCGTTTTGTCGACGCCCGGTATCCGGGCGCTACTCATTATTCTATCATATTCAGAATGTCTCGGCTGCGAACTGCAATGATTGCCAATAATGAAAGCGGAGACAGGAATACATGGTTGCTTGGTAAAATTTTCATTTACATTGTATTGAAGCAATTGATGTTGTATTGTCTTAGGTGATTCTGGTTACGCTCTGGAGCCATTCCTTATGACCCCATTCCCAGATGCATCCACTGGTAGCGATCAACGATATTACAATGAATTGCACGCAAAAGGGAGGAACATTATTGAAAGAACGAACGGAGTTCTAAAAAATAGGTTTCGTTGCATCATCGGCGAGAGAGTGCTGCATTATTCACCAGAAAAATGCAAGCAAATTATTAATGCATGTGTTGCACATCATAACATCTGCGTATCCTATAATGTGGAATTTACTACAGAAAATGTGGAAAAAGCAGACGATGAAATAGCCGAAGTAGAAGATAACGAAGGTGCATGTGATATTCGCAATCGAATAATGCAATCTTTGAGGTAAAACTTAAAAAAATAGTAACAGTTAATTTTTTTTAAATAAACAGTAAATAAACATTTGCATTTTTACTAAACGCTAAGAAAACATTTTAATTTTTACTAAATAATAAATTAACGTTTTCACGTATTTGGTAACAAATCTGCTGATAATTTAAAATGTTGTAGCTGCAGCTCATACATTTCTTTTTTTAATTTTAATTTTTCCGCACGATGTTTTTTTTTATCTCTCGCATCTTCTTCATAAATTTCCAAAGTTTTTTTTCTTGATTTGTAAGGACTTTTCTCGCAATTTTAACTTATCTTTTTTTAGGTAATACATTTTTTTGGTTAAATGCAGAGTTTCTGCGACATTTTTATTTATGTTCTCCTGTAGCTCAGTTTGCTTTTTGAAAAGTCGGAGTCTACTTTTCTGTTGGTTGGCGTTGGAAGATCTACTTTCTGGAGGTGTTCTTTCCATTGAAGAAGTTGCATCTATGGCAGCTGGTGGTACAGCGCTTACAACTCAAGTTGCCTGATTACTTGCGGAACAAGTTAAAATCGACGATGCAGGCTCCACACTTCCGAATTCACAGCCAGTGGGATTAAGCGCAATATTCAAATTTAGTAAATTCACCACACACACTCTTCAAGAGGAGAGAAATAAACCTCTTTGTTCGGTGCACCACCCGTTTTGCGTTTTTCGCTATTGTTTTTAATTATCTTTTTCCGATTTTTGAATTTCAAATCAATGCACACCTGGGGAAGTCATGTGAGTGTAAGCATTTTGATACCTTAATAACAAACCTTCTGCCAACCACATCCATCTCTTACTGGTGGACCCAAGCTATTTAGATCTTCCGCAAAGCTATTCCATCGATCCTTCACTTCGCCCCCACCAGCTTTAACGAATCCTCTTGCGAGCTCTTCGTTACTTTCAAGTAGAGATGCTAAACGTTCGAATTGTTTTGCGTTTGTAATTTTCACCCTTTGATAATTATTTTATAAGCTACTGCATATTCCAAGGATATAACTTACATTTTGCGTGTATCCAACAACCTGTCGATGTAACGTCGCGAAGCAAATTGCAATCGACAAAACTGTCGATATTGATCAAACTTGTCGTCAAAAAATAAATCAACACAATTCATTTTACAACTTTCAAAAAGAACTTTGTTTTTAAAAAAAATTTCACTTGACAAATTGTTCAGAATAGCACTTTCATACACAATAGCAATCAATTCAAGCATTTTCCTCGATTTCAATATGGCAGTACTTATAAGTCGTTTCGATCGACTCTCGCAATACCAAAACGCCATCGACTCGACAACTTCGTCGAATATCGACTAGCAATCGACTCGACACTCACAATATGGGTAATTAGTTTCGCCTGAAATTTTTTTTTATTGTTTTGTTATCATCAATCAATTTGTTCGCTGTTCAAAAAGAAGATTGACCGGAATTACATTTACATGCACAGGCTCAATGTATGTGTGAACTTTTGAATTTATACTCATTATTTGAAACCTGTAGTAAGTACTCAATATACTAGCGAACAATAAAGACTTTTATTGTAAAGCAACCCGGGTCTTTTTATAAAATACTAGAAATTTTGTATATGGTGCCGAAACCCGGGAAGAGTACGGTTATAGTGAAAATTGGTAAATTTCGAACATAAACCGTAATGGATAACACGTATCGTGGCTCGTGTAGAGGGCAAGTTACGAAAATTGCGAAGCTTGCCACAGAATATCTAAATTCGTCTCAATCAAAACTGACCGATAACAATTCGGATGAATTAGATGTGATCGAAGAGGAGCTAACGGTGTTTTTGGACCGAATGATAAATGCGCGTGACAATTTAATAAAAGAGAATGAAGCGGTGCGCGGTATGATAAGCTTGTTAAATGCGGAAGAGTAGGAACGAGATTGTGAATCACGGAGTATGAAGATGTGGCAGTCAGTGTGATCGCCCGCCTGAAACAGCCATTAAACAAAGGGCGTGAATTACAAAACTCACTACATCCAGCGAATCAAAACTCTATCAAAACTCCTGATGTACGTAAACCTGGAGTTCATTTACCAAAATTGGAGTTGCGAAAGTTTTCGGGGAACCTAAGAGAATGGTCACTGTTTTGGGAGCAATATCGTACTACTATTCATGAGAATAATACGCTCAGCACAATAGATAAATTCAATTATCTACAATCGGTTTTATGTGGAAGAGCCGCAGAAGTCATTGCTGGATTTACGCCTACAGAGCATTGCTACGATGCCGCCATTTCGCTTCTACGCGATGAATATGGAAGCACAGAGAAAGTGATAGACAAGCATATGCAACAGTTACTTTCTATAAACCCAGTAACATCGAGGAACGATGTCTGTGGCTTTCGACAACTATATAACTTGATAACAAGTTGTACTAGATCATTGACGGCTCTCGGGGTTCCATCTACCCACTACTATATTATGTTGAAATCAGTGCTGCTCAAATGTATGTCAAATGATATGCGTGTTGATTTTTATCGAAGTTATAAATATCCTACTGAGGATGTAATGGCTGACAATGACGACGATAGCCACAAGCTTTCTTCTGCTACTTCGTTGTCTAATGGAGATCATCAAACAAAAGCTCTAGTTTCATTCCTGAAAAACGAAGTCGAATCACTGGAAAAATCGAATGAGGCGTCAGGAAATTCATTTTCGACATCTTCTAAGTTGCGAAAAACGGCGGCTGGTCTTTTTACCGCAAATTCTAACAGCCGTGAGTGCTTTTTCTGCAAAACAAATGTGCATACAGCGGAAGATTGCAATGCGATGCTCTCTCTAACACAACGCAAAACCTTGCTCAAAGCAAGTGGTAGGTGTTTTCGTTGTACACGTAGTGGTCATACTTCGAAATATTGCAAGGTAAGAGTATTTTGCAAAATATGTAAGAAAGGCAGGCATGCTTCGTCAATGTGCGAGTATATTGAACGCACACAATCCAACCCTGTATCAGGAAATATGTTCAGTGGTCAAAGCATTTCGAGAAATAAGGAGGGAATCTCTGATGCACACAAAGCAATCTCACAACCCGCTATCAATTTATATGCAGGTGGCGATAAGAGACAAGCATTGACACAGGTTTACTTGCAAACTGCAAAAGTATTAGCGTCGTCGGAGCGCAATTCAAAACAATTACTGGCTCGTGTGATTTTTGACGGTGGTAGTCAGATTTCGTTTGTACGCGCAGATGTTAGCCGGAAGCTACATCTTCCGAAAATTGGCTCTCACCAAATGAGTGTAGTACCGTCTGGCAGTAGTGAACAAACACCTATGAGGCTATGTAACCGTGTGGGTTTATTTCTGAAAAGCCAGTTTAGTGGTGAGCGCATCTATTTAGAAGTTGTGGAGGTACCCAATATTTGTTGCGATATATTGTCGGCTCCAAATCAAGAAAGTTCGTTGCTCTGTGAGCTTCAATTAGCTGACATTAAGCTATCTGCGGTTCCTTATGAAGAAGGCATCACAATACTTATTGGCGCAGATCTATACTGGAAGCTTACCATTGGAAAGATCAAACGTCTGACAGATGATTTGGTAGCTATTGAAACTATGTTTGGCTGGACGATTCAAGGGCCTTCACCTAATTCATGCTCTGTCGTAAATGTCAACTTAATACCTACCATGCCATGCTCTGATACTACTGTCGAGCAGTTTTATTTTAAGAAATTCTGGGATTTAGAAGCTATTGGGATTAATACCGAAATGCACACAACCGAAAATTTAAGCGAAGAGTTCAGTTCAAAATGTATTGTTCGAAAGAAAGATCATTACATCGCTTCATTACCATGGAAATCTCTTCAATCAAAACTGAACAGTAATCGCGAGAGTGCTTTACACCGTACGATGAGTTTAATTAGGAAGGAGGATGATCAAGCGATGCGCGAATTTATAACAGCCGGATATGCTGAACGTGTGTCTACTGAATCCTAGAGCACACATTTATATTATTTACCCCATAAACCTGTGTACCGAGAAGATAAAGATACGACGAAGCTTCGTATAGTATTTGATGGATCAGCTCATGAGCAGAATCAATTATCATTGAATGATCATTTATTTACTGGGCCGAATTTATTACCCGATTTGCTCAAAATATTACTGCGATTTAGACTAGGGAGAATTGGAATTACAGCAGATATAGAAAAGGCTTTCTTGCAGATACATCTTAATGAAAAAGAACGCGATTTTCATCGCTTCTTTTGGTTCACAGAAACGCTAGACTCATTACCAAGATTACCTCCAATAACCGAATATCGGCTGACTAGAGTCACGTTTGGAGTTACTTGTAGTCCGTTTATTCTCAACGCCACTATTTCTCAACATATCCAGTTCGAAGCCAAAAACTTTCCAGAAACCTGCACTTTGCTTAATGAACATTTCTATATGGACGACTTAGTGATCAGTGTAGACGACGAGAAGGCCGCTATATGGCTTTACAAAGATGCGGTGGCTATCATGAAGCGAGCATCAATGAATTTAAGGAAATGGCAGTGTAACAATGCGTTAGTCAGCGAATCTTTTATCGAACAAGGTGAACAAACCGAAGTTTCAAAAGTGCTAGGGATCAGATGGTTTATTAGAGCCGATGAATTGTCAATCGATATCGAACCCGTAATCGAGTTTATATAGAATTCACAAACTGCATCAAAACGAATTGTCTTGAAGACGCTCTCCAGAATATATGATCCTTTTGGAATGATTGCGCCGTACACAATTAGACTGAAAATTCTGTTTCAAAGAACCTGGAAACTTAACCTAGAGTGGGATGCGGACTTACCGGACGACTTGTATCTTGAGTGGACCAACATTAAAAATGATGCGCCCAAGCTGAAAGAATTGGCGATTCCAAGGTTTATTTTATGTGAATCAAATGCATCCAGTTATGAATTACATATTTTTTCTGATGCTAGTCTTCGCGCTTACGACTGTGTCGCTTATTTACGCGTTATAAATAAAAACTTGCAAGTTTCTGTAAGAATGCTGATTGCTAAGAGTCGAGTTGTTCCCCTCAAAGAAGAAAATAAAACTGTAAACGCAGATGATAAAAGAAGGGCACTGACGCTGCCTTGCTTAGAATTGACTGCTGCGCTGTTTAGCGCCCGTTTATGTTCCTACCTTCATAACGTTTTAAGATTTAAATTTCAACAGTTTTTTTGGGTTGATTCAAAAATAGCCTTATTTTGGATAAAAGGACGCTCCCGCATATGGAAATCTTACGTCCAAAATCGAGTCAAAGAAATAAGTGAGCTAAGCCATGAAGAAAACTGGCGCTATTGCCCAGGTAATCAGAACCCAGCTGATCATCTGACTAGAGGGTTAACTGCCGAGCATCTACTTGAATCAAATAATTGGAAGTACGGACCAGATTGGCTATCAAGCCCTAATGAAAAATGGCCAGAATTTGATAGCACAATAGACTCCTGTATGATGATTGCTTCACTGAAGGTGAATGTTGAAAGCGAGATTTTAACTATCAAAGAGCCTTTGCTCGATTATTGTAAATACAGCAGATTGGGGCGCCTTTTGCGAATCACGGCATAATGTTTTAGATTTGTGGAGAAAATCAAACAACTACCTACGGCTAATCGAAACTCTAAGTTCTTAACAGCATCTGAGCTTCAACGAGCTGAACTTTACTGGATTACCTACATTCAGGAAATTTGGTTTAAGCATGAACTACACTCGATTATCACTAATCAAAGACTTCCTTCAAATTCAAAAATCATCGAGCTGAATCCTGTGCTGGATGACCAGGGAGCACTGCGTAAGTCATCTCGCTTACGTCTACTGGACAGCTTTGCATCTACTCATCCGATCATTATGCCAAGTGAATCTTACATGAGCGAGCTTATTGTTTTAGATATGCATGAGAGGACTCTGCATGGAGGCGTTAACCTTGTATCATCGCGTATCAGGGAAAAATATTGGATTGTTAGAGCAAGACAACTAATTCGTAAAGTAATCACAAGATGTGTATTCTGCAAGCGAATGTATGGCAAACCAGTCTCACCTCCGTTTGCCCCTTTACCTATCGAAAGAATGACAGCCTGTAGGCCCTTTCAAACTACAGGCATCGATTTCGCGGGGCCACTGTATATGAAACCAGATAATTCCAGCTGCAGCTCAGAAAAGGTATATATTATGCTCTTCACTTGTGCCGCTATACGAGCTGTTCACTTAGAATTGACACCGGATTTGTCAACTGAAAGTTGCCTACTTAGGCTGAGAAGATTTATCGCAAGAAGAGGCTGTCCGTTATACATATATTCAGACAATGCTAGAACCTTCAAACGCACATCTAAGGAATTATCTGTTTTGCAGAATTTCCTGATTGCTGAAAACCTTCATACTTTTTTAAATGAACAGCGAATAACCTGGAGTTTTATAGTGGAAAGAGCGCCATGGTGGGGAGGATTCTGGGAGCGCATGGTTAGGAGCGTAAAAAATGTCCTGAAGGCTGCAATAAGAAGATCTACACTTACGTTGGACGAATTGAACACATTTTTGATTGAAGCGGAGATGATAGTGAACTCGCGGCCTTTGACCTACATATCACAAGATTCGCGGGATTTACCACCGTTGACTCCCTCGCATTTTTTATTGGGAATTCAGCCCTATTTATTACCATCTCCTATGGCGCAGTCATCCGACCTGTCTCACAGTAACATAAGGCAGTTATGGATCGAGCGATCCCGACTAACAAACTTTTTTTGGAACCGCTGGAAGTTGGAGTATCTGCAGCAACTTAGGTCCCTTCATCATAACAAAGGTGGATTCGCACGTAACCTACAGGAAGGCGAAATAGTGCTGGTGCATGATTCTAATGTACATCGTTTGTTTTGGAAACTTGCTATCGTTCAAAAGATTTATCCTGGTAGAGACGGCAAGGTGAGATCCTGTGAAATTCGCTTTCAAGATGGCAAGAAGACGCGACGGCCAGTGCAGTTGTTGTACCCACTGGAAATTACAAAACCAGCATCGCTAGGAGAATCCGAGCCTCCGGCCGAGGATGTTGAAAAAGAAGATTGACCGGAATTACATTTACATGCACAGGCTCAATGTATGTGTGAACTTTTGAATTTATACTCATTATTTGAAACCTGTAGTTAGTACTCAATATACTAGCGAACAATACAGACGTTTATTGTAAAGCAACCCGGGTCTTTTTATAAAATACTAGAAATTTTGTATATTCGCAATGCCATGTCTTTTTATCAAATCAAGCATTGAACAACCAAAATGTGTATAGAAGCTGCCGCCATTAGTTGCATGCGGCTGTAATCGAAACCTTTGACTATTAAAACGAGGTAATTGTATGAGGATGCATATTAAATGTACCCATGCATATGTTTCGGTTATTTTCTTAGCTTGTTAGCTTAGACGCAGGCATGCTTCTTTGTAAATGACGCGATCTAAAGTGAAATGGATGAGGAACGAAAATAATGAGTTCTGGGTACGACGAATATTTTATTACAAAAGACGATTATAAAAACCCGTCTACTGTCAGTTTTTGAGTTTATTGCCCAGCAAATGTAGGCTAGTAAATTATTTTCTGATTATGAGGGAAAAAGAATATTTATTCTTTATTTTGCTTTTAAAAGAAAAAAAGAACTCATGTTTAAACTTCTTTATTTGCATTTAAGAACATTAATTTCATTACTTTATCAGACTTCAGTTGACTGTGACGTTCAGATATAAGCTGTCCAGACTAGTGATGGGCAAAACCAGCACACTTCGCACACCACACTTAAGTGTGCTAGCACTTTGCTCCCAGCACACTTAGCACACCCAGCACACCTAGCACACCCAGCACGTCAAGCACACTAAGCACACCAGTATACACAGTACGCGTGTATAACCACTTGTGAAGAATAAATTTGAATGGATTGGATATACGATTTAGTAGATTTTTGTATACATATGGAATGTAATGATCAGACATGCATGGAAATTTGTATGGATAGCGTTTATCATGGTACTGATGCTAAAACCATTAAGTCGTGATCAACGTGTATTATATGAAGTTGAGTTTTGTCATGCTGTTAAGTATGTTAAAATATAATCTGCTTTTAGATAGCGCAGTTTGAAAGCATATCAAATATCGAGTATTTTCGTACTTGCGAGTATTTTATTCAAATATTCAAAAAGTTTTTAGGGCAAAAGTAGCTGAAATCGGCCAATTTTGGGATGGAGTGGTTTCGGACATAACGGGCCAAGACCTATTACTGTGATACAAACATTTCGGTTTTGTAGGAGAGCAAGGGGTTTTTTGGCCATAGTTTGGCAAAAACTCCCTTTAAGGCGCTTTCGATGATTGAAAGTGGCCGGGGAGTATCATAGTGATATTTTAAGCCCGAAAAAGTTTTTGATAGGGAAAATTGGGCCAAAACCTCCAATTTACCAAATTTTTTTTTGTCTAGCATGAATTCGGGGACTTTTCTGAGCTGTTTCCGGTTAAATTTCCATACAAGTCAGTGAAAAAGCGGCCTAGTTTCGAAGATACGGCAAAATACACAGCCGGAGAAGCCAACTATCGAACCAAAAACGATCTGAGCCTTTTCCTCCTTAGCACTTTTAGTGCTACTTTCAGTTTTTCCGGACGATTTTCCGGCGGATTTCATTTTGCCGTATCTTCGAAACTAGGCTACTTTTTTCCAGACTTGTTTGGAAATTTCGCCCGAAACGACTCAGAAACGTCTACGAATTTTAGAGTCTAAACTAAGATTTGATATTAGTTAAGATATTAGTGAATGTCTAAACTAATATTTGGTATTAGTTAAGGCATTAGTGAATACGTTAACTAATATTTCACATTAGTTAAGGCATTAGTGAATGTCTAAGCTAATATTTGATATTAGTTAAGGCATTAGTGAATGCGTTAACTAATATTTGGTATTAGTTTATTTATTTATTTATTTATTAATGTCCAAATCAACAGAGCAAATCCAATTATAGATTAGAGATAACAAAAAAAGAAAACAAATATATATATATATATATATATATATATATATATATATATATATATATATATATATATATATATACATATATATGTATATATCAGGTAGTTTCATACCAAATGTCGGATTTCCTGACAGTCTTAAAAGTGATCCTATGGTGAACAGAGTTGTTTGGTAAAATTCAAAATAAGTTTTGTGTTTGAAAATAGAGGTAAATACCTTTCTTTTAGTGCCTAATTTATTACCCGTGTGGTTTCCTATATCTGTCCTTTTCGCTATTGTAGACATGTTTACAGTAAGAGATATTCGGGTTCTTTACCTGTTTATGTTTAAAAAAGGACAAAATGCAGCTGCAGCGACGAAAAAATTAATCAGGTGTTAGGACCAAATACCTGCAACGAACGCACAGTGCAACGATGGTTTGCCAA
>OX376374.1:76741991-76764264 GCA_947369275.1 Nemotelus nigrinus
TTTCAACAAAATGTAACATTAAATTTGAAAAATATTCTGTTAGGACGGCCCGAATCTCTAACAGAA
This sequence comes from Nemotelus nigrinus, assembly GCA_947369275.1. NCBI lineage: Eukaryota > Metazoa > Arthropoda > Insecta > Diptera > Stratiomyidae > Nemotelus > Nemotelus nigrinus. The sequence goes on from OX376374.1 coordinate 76,742,058, forward strand.
AGATGAATGCTGGGGTCCACCAATATACAGCCGTTAAAGAGTTTAAAGAGGAGGCACTCGTCGAGGAACACTCTACGTGACTCAAGGGAAGGAATTTAAAGGATGGAGAGGCGCAAACTGTAATCGCAATACGGAATACAGAAGGCATTAGTGAATGCGTTAACTAATATTTGACAATAGTTAAGGCATTAAAGAATGTCTAAGCTAATATTTGGTATTATAATAGTTAAGGCATTAGTGAATGCCTTAACTAATATTTGGTATTAGTTAAGGCATTAGTAAATGCTGTTAAGGCATTAGTCGAGGGGATAGTGAATATATCGTATTAGTGATGCTGATGAACGTTTCGTAAAGTTATTTAACTATTGACATGAAATATGTTATGGCTAGGATAGTGTACGATCGCTCATATAATGATATATGTATGAGTGCAAATGCGAATCAGGCAAGTTTAATTATTTTATTTGGAGGTAAGTTTTGTCGATATATGTAAGTTCGTACGTATGTTTGGGTGAATCAATAAACTGATCTTGTTCTTGAGTGAAGTAATGCAATCAATGGAGTAAATTGCAAATTCTATAATTCAAAACGAAGAATAGTTTTCGGATGCAAGCATCTTGCCAAACTGAAAAATGAGAATATTTTCAGCAAAAGTTTGGCGACCATTAATAATTAATGGTAACCGATGGTGATGTAATTATATGCAGATATTAGTTCTGTTCGAGTACTGGAGCAGCAACCTATTTTTATAGTTGGCTTTTTTTTGTGGCAAAATTTTGCTTGCAGCAAGAGTACAAAAACGACTTGTTGCGAATATATTTTAATATATTTTAATACATTTAGGTACGCGAACAGGCCTATTATCTTGTTTTTTGATTGCGGAGGGTCAGTTCGTTACCTACTAGTGGCAATCCAATGTCATAAAATTTATTCCCAGTGCCGGTCCTTTCTACAAAACTAATCATTGAAATGCCGCCGTTAATTTAATGTGAACAGGCTTCGGTTGTACTAAGAACCTTTGACTCATAAATAAAGAAGATAATTAGAGTCGGCATGAGGGTGCAAATGAGGTACATCCATGCAATCATGTATATCCATGCAAATGTAAATGACGGGATTTAAGATGCAACGGATCACAAAGGCCAATAATGAATTCGGAGTAGGAAAAATATTCAAACTATTGTTTGGTGTTTTTAAATATATCGTTTTAGCGATGTTAACGATTATATTCATTAATTATTTGGCATTAGATTATAACTTGGCGCATAATGATGGAACATTCGATACGATTGCTCATATCTGCTCAATGTTGTGTGGCTAAAATAGTGTATGATAGTTGATAGAATGATATATGTATCACACGTAAGACAAGTCAAATGAATTAAGTATGAGGCAAGTTTAATGAGTTAATTCGGAGCTAAGTTTTTCCGATATATGTGTGTTAAATGTGTGTATGTTTAAAAGGAGTAAAATAAGAAGTAAAATATTCTATTAATGAATTATATTAATGAATTTTGTGAACGCACCTAGGTTTGAATAAATTGATGCGTGGATGGAAATAGTGTTTATGAATTCATACGGATCGTAAGAGAGACGTTTTGCATTCGCAATTTTTCTTGAATTAAAAATTTGAATATGTTTAATTAAATGTTTGTCGAATATTAGTTGATGGAGTTATATAAAGGTGATAATAAATAGGTATTTTCACAGCGGGATGCATTTATATGGGATTTAAAATGATAATAGAAGAAAATTGATCGTAGTTCTCATATATTAAAACAATTAAGAGCGGACAATTTGCAGTATGAAATAGTTCACGGAATACATATTTTGATATTCGATTTGTTTAGCTACACAATAGGTGAAGTGAATGTTCAAATGTGATGAGCATATTGAAGGGTCTATGGGCTGCGTTACTAGTGGGTACGAGACGAAAGTTTGGAAGTAGGCGAATAGAAATTGATGTTTTTGAGTAATATAAAATTTTCACTATTCCAATTAGAACTATTGCAATTGAAGGGGTGGCAGGTGCATAATATCTTTTTGGTACCGATTCTAGTTGAACTCTTTCATTTATGCCCATGAAATCAAAATACACACATAATACCGCGCAACGAGAAATTATTAAAACCAAATATTAGTAATATATTAATATTAGTTAAGATATTATAATATCGTGTAACTAATATATTCGTATTAGGTAATATCACGAAATATTAGTATAAGCCCATCTCTATCCTGAATAAAAACTGTTGATAGAGGAACATGTTTTTTCTGTAAATATTTGTTTATTAGAGAAAAAATATTGTCTATGAATCAGCATAGGCAAAGTATATCGTCTCTAAAGATTATCAAAGCAGAGAATATTGATACGGGAAACTCGATCGTTTTGCGGAATAAGCCTTCGAAGCCGAATCAAATTGGAATTGTTTTTGCGGGATGATTAAAATTGAAAAAAATTTTATTTACATTGAAAATTTTATTTTGACAAAGTGGTTTCGAAAGTATGCACTGATTCTCAGCAGACACTAGCACACAGTGCATACTTGACTAATGTGACCACTTGCAGTTGAAAATCAATAATTTTTATTTACGCTAGTTGTGACAAATTTTAGCATCTCCGACTTATATCCATCGAAATAATTTACTCATAAAGGTTTGTCACGGTGTTTGCGATTTTCCGCGAGCTAATAAAAAAAAAAATAGTCTCCACCGTCCTCTGAAAGAGAGAACGATGGAGATTGAGCCGCAATGACAAGCACTAAATTACCGGATACGATGTTTTGTGTAGAACTAGGTTTAGAGCTAAATAACACTAAGATAGGGGGAAGCATAGCAGATATGAAGTCGACGACAATATGACATGAATGAGCGAGCACCAAGAACACAATTGGATACGCAACGTCCCAATCATCGCAAACTAAAAGCGCGAGATAGTTCGAGATCGACGTCGGAATGCATCCACACGATATAGCAGCGTATGAGCCGTGATGCTCCTCAACCAGCCCCAGAGAATATTCGATGAGATGGCCAAGGGAAGCCTACCCGAGACTAAGATCGCAATGTCATCAGCATAGGCCACAACCGTGAGTCCCTTGCAACCTTTCCAAAATTGAATTTATAATCAGGTTCCACAAGACAGGGGATAGAACTCCTCCTTGCGGTGTACCTCTATGGACCTTCCTAGTGATTTGTGACCCCGCCCACTCAGCTGATATGAGCATATTGCTTATCCAGCTGCAAATAGCGGGATGGGTGTTGGTTGCGTGGAGGTTCTCCATAATGGCTGTTGTGTGCACATTATTGAAGGCGCCTTCAATATCTAGAAAAGCTCCCAAAGCGTCTTCTTTGTAGTGGAGTGTCTTTTCTATTTCGAGGACTACCCTATGGAGAACCGTTTCAACGGATTTCCCTTTCATGTACGCGTTTTGGGCTCTCGATAGAGCTTGAGATCCAAGTCTTTGTTTCATATGGAAATCCAGTAATCTTTCAAAAACTTTAAAGAGGGAGGAAGTCAGGCTAATTGGCCTGCAGCCTCGCGGACCGCTTAGGTTGTATTTATACTAGAGATGGGAAATAACGATAAACACAAGTAACACGTTCCAGCGTTACATTTTCTGACGAGTAACATGTTCCAGTAATATGTTATTTTTGGAACGATGTTCTTTCCGTGAGTTATATTGGAACGCGCAACGTGTGTTATCATACACGTTGCACGTTTCAATATAACGCACTGTAACTAATACGTTACTGAGCGTTCCAAACTGTCTATTGAGTTTACTCAACGTCGGGTGTATTTGTGTGTACATGTTCAAATCATCGCGAGTGAAACTAAAAGCTAATAGAACGAGTACAATAAAGAAGAGACCAATTATCGAAACGATTGTTGCATGCTCTTGAGGCCGCTTATGATTTTTCAACCGTTTCGTTAGGCGTTACTCGTTTTTGATATGAGTAAAGTGTACCAAAAATAACATGTAGTTTTCCGTAACATGTTCCATTGGGAACATTTTACAGATTTGGAACTACTTTATTTAACGTGTTGCGTTAAATAACGCCCAACTCTAATTTATACCCAAGGCAGGATAAGTCAACCATGCGTGCCCGAAGGACTACAGGCCAATTAGCCTGACTTGACCTCTTCGTTAGGCGCACTGCCGCAAAAACTGCTGTCCGGCTTAACGAATGGGGACACTTCGAGTCACGATCCTTCAGCCACAGCAGTATTGAGCCGAGGTAGACATCCCAACTCCAATCCAAACAATCAAGTACTCGATCGACTCCAATATGATGCAAGGCGCGATGTTCAGATGGTGTGGAACTTAGACCTACAATCATGTGGGGGCCATACAATCTCGCATCGATTAAATAACTGCTCGAATTAACGCGGAATGACTGCAAGCGGCTGATCGGCATCATTACTGACCACTGTCTAGTAGCAGCACATGCCACTCTTAACCAGTGAAACCCGTAGGAAGTATCAAGAGCCGGGAGTTTCAAAAATAATCCAGCATCCCTGTGTCACTGCCCGGCTTTGGGGAAAACCAGACAGCGCTGCGTCGGTAAGCCCTGGCTGATGTATCCTTCACACGTGGCGGAGCAGATGCCGAAGGACATCCTTAAGTTCGCAAAAAAGTCCGGGGCCTTCGATGGCCGTCTGAACTGAACGTTCATTCTCCGGGTCCACTTATCCGGTATCACTACGGACCAAAAAGGTCTATGTGTGGCAGGTGCCAGCCAGTATAACCTAACCTATTTTACCAACAATAAAACCCGACTGTTCATAGCTCAATTACATTGTTGTAAGCTCTGGAGCACTAGAGTTCGAGTTCGGTTCTACATCAGTACTTCAGCTTTTTGTAAGTCTCGTCGGATTTGGAAAAATAAATCGCTTTGATTTCAATGAAAAAAATTTAAATGATGAAATATCACTTTCAATTCTAAATAAAATATCTAAGCTAAAGCAATACATATACAATTTAATATAAAATTTAATAAACACAATTACATATACAATTTAATAAACACACATAACATTTTTAAATTAACTTCACTGGCGAGCTATTAAAAGGTTAAACTGATATTATAATCTCACAACTTATCAGTTTTGGTAGCAGTGTTACGTTGGAAACCACTTTGCGATCCGACGAAACGAGATCAAATCCACACGGCACCGTTTTAACTCACATTTTGAATTCTCCTAAAAAAATATTCAATTTGCCACCCGAATGGTTTTTGTCTGTGGTAAATTGAATCTAAGCAATTGCATACTTCTGGGCACTATATTCACAGATACAAAGTATAAATAATTGCATATTTCTGGGCACTTCTGAAATTGGATACTTCTGGGCATAGAATCGACGTGTTCATTAATTCATCATGAGCTTCAAGTGCAGCCTCGAAAATTGCTTTACCTTTGACAACACTATGAAATTCGTGACATGCAAAGCTTTCTGCAACAGGAAGTTACACGGTTCTTGCATGGGTGCTCCCAGGGCTTGGTTTCATCCGTATCTCGTGAGTCATTCCATTGTCAAAATATTGACCAACTCTTAAAAAGTATGTACGACAACCTAATTAGCTACATTGAAACACTAAATTCAGGAAAAGATAATATCATATCCAAACAACTAGCACAAGCGCGAACAAAGAAGAATTCCTGGCGCAAATATCGAATCATTTCGATAGTCTTGCGTCTTCCTTTTCTAAATCGAACAGTATGAGCCACGGAAAGTGTTTTGACACGCTTGGGAAGAAAACGAATACTCTAATTGATAAACTGGATTCCATTGCTTCGAATTTGTCCACTTGTTATAGTGCTAATTACACTTGCCAAACAAACAACAAAGATACGCCTGAAAATTTTGAACAGTTTTAACGAACGTTAAAAATGCAAACCAACAGACAAACAGACGCTTTTTTCGAGCAACAACCAATATTATCCGATATCAGCAGAAAATTGCAGAATTTACACCGTTACTGCAAAACTTCAACAAAAGATGCAGACGAAAATGTATTGGTGAACGAGATAGTACTCTATCAGGAGCGGTACTCTTTGGTCCCGAAATGATTGGCAGAATCGTTTACATAAAATAACAACAACGAACGAAATTCCTTTTGTATAATGAAGAATTTGTATAACATTGAACTGTAAGAAAAAATTGTATCCTTAATCACACCTTAACCAGCTTTCCTTCCACCCATAAGACTCTCTCATCACCTACTCAGTCTCTAGTGACTCCTTAACTGACTGTTCCAATAGTTTTATTCATAAGTATTATTATTCATAATAATACTAATAATACTTTGGACGCCAAATCATGCCACTTTAATTTACTCGCCATCACCGAAACGGCTTAATACCTCTCATAAGAATGAAGAGATTCTTGATAGTAGTTGCACTATTTATGCTTATGACGAAGTAGTGGTTAGTCCAACTAATGATGCTAAGCATTTTTTTTGCAACAGTTTACACCATACAGCACTATCAGTCGAACTTTCCACTCCTGATTCCACCTACTTAAAAACTTACAATAACTCAATTGTATTTGACTTCCGTAATGCTGATTATGTTAAAACATGTTCTAGATGCTACTGATTCAAAGTATTAAACATGTTCTATATGCTACAACGCAAGATCTCGAGACAGCCATTTCCCCTTTTTACAATAAAATATTTGACGCCGTTGAAAGATATGTACCAAAGATAAAAAAAAATAATAAATTGTCTGAGCCATAGCTTGATAGGGATCTTTTAGGCATATGCGAAATCGTAGGAACAAACTTTAAAAGCGGATTAGAGCAAATACTGACGTCAGTTCTGCTATCCAGGAAGAGTATAATGAAGTTGCTAAGCCCTTTTTAGTAAAGTATCATGAGGCTTATAACATTTACATTAGGACAACCGGTGAAAATATAGTCTGCGACCGGCAAAAATTCTTCGATTTTGTTAATGTGAAAACTACTGGTTATTCATCGTGGATGTTTCTTAACAATATAATGTCTTCTTCTCCTACAGAGATATGTGACATATTCGCAGATAGTTTCCACAAAGTTTTTAATGCACCAGACCCATCAAACTAACACCTTTCTTCCTCTGATTCAGCTCCAACAGCTTTTGTCAACCATTTACAAATTTCAGGTGATGAAATACGTAAAGCTGTTTTGGAACTCGACTACAACAAAGGTCCTGGACCTGATTTTCTTCCTCCCACCTTCTGGTGCTAGTGTGCATATTTTCTTTAATATATCACTTTCGTCAGGAGTTTTCCCATCCTGTTGAAAGGTTCCGTATGTCACACTTATGTTCAAGAATGGTGATCAGCGCTGTATAGGAAATTGTAGGGGCATTGCCATTTTGTCTTCGATTCCGAAACTTTTTGATAAGGTGGTGTACGATAAACTTTCTCCGCTTGTTGATTCCCGCCTGAACGAGACACAACATGGCTTTAGAAAAGGTAGATCAACTACCACGAATTTGACAATCCTAACTTCAGACGTTCTATACAAAATGGGAAAAGGATACCAAATTGACGCAGTCTACACTGACTTCAGTAAGGCGTTTGACAGAGCTGACCTTTGTGGTATTATAAAATGCCTTTTAATATTATAAATGGCTTTTGTTATATGGGCTACTATGTTTGTATATCTTGCGTGGCGAACTATGCCGCCGCGTAGCAAGACTACAAACAATAGTGCCATCGAATTATTAAAATAAAACTAAGCTTATTGGTTTTGTCCCATCTGTATGGTCGCCGAACTGAGCTGGCGTTCCAAGACAGACTAACTTTATTGTCTAATGTCTAGAGATGGGCAAAAGCGCTCATAGCTCACCACTCACCACTCACTTTTACAGTGCAGCGCCTGAAAAAAGCAAAGCATAGTCTGCGAACGAAAGCTCTCGTTTGACTAAACTTAGTGAAATGTGCAGCCAAAAGTATACTGAGAGTACGGCGCAACACTGTAAAAAAGAGTCGTGAGTGGTGAGCTAAGAGCTATTTTGCCCATCTCTACTAATGTCTGATCTTAAATAGTAACATTTTCGTTCAATTGCTAAGTGATAAATATATGTACTAAAATGTATGGATTTGGTTTTCGGTGTTATTTTTAACGTTAAGTGTACTTGTTTGAGTCTTCGCTAAGTCAAATCTAATTTTAGAGCTCACCACTTTCTTAAAATGGCGCTAAAATCACAAAGTGAATATTTTTAATATGTAATGACATTTGTGTTTGTTTACATTTTACACAACACCTTTCTACCTTTTCTGTTTCTGAATATTCTGCTTTTAATAGTACTTTTTCACGTAAATTAAACCAAAGTGCATCATCAGACGTTGCCGTAGATCCATCATTGTCTTACTGTATTATAAACTTTGCCCTCGTGTTTGGTACGCTTCAAAGTGTGTTAAAATGCAAGACATGTGACAGTGATGTAAAATTTAAAAAAGCAGCACAACGTGATTTAGGATTTAAAATCGTTGTTGAGTGCCAGTGTTTGACTCATTCCAAAGATAATTCTTGCTCATTGATCGGAATAAAAAGTAGTGCCTATGAAATAAATAGGCGCATGTTTTTTATTTTTCGATTTTTGGGCCTTGGCAGATATGGATTGAACAACTTCTGTGGTTTGATGGATCTTGGTACCAGTTTCTATCGTAAAATGTACTATGATTTGATAGATGTGATTCACAAAGCAACTAAACGGGTGCTACATGTATAAAAATGCGAGTTAGGATGAAAAAAATATGAGCGAGAAAAGGCGGGAAACGAGCGAAGCTTACTCACAGTCTCGAGCGACAGGTCATGGGCTTAATTGGATTAATTTCCCTAATTGGAAAATTGTCTGGAAAAGTGCTCGACATATCAGTCAAAAGTTTAATATGTAAAGTTGGTGAAATGTGGTAAACAAAAAGAGGAACTTTGGAATATGAAGCTTTTCAAGAAGAGCATCAAGATAGTTGCACTGCTAATCATTCTGGAAGTGCAGGAAAAATGGAAGTAGGCGGGATAGTTGAAATGTTTAAACGATCGGAGAAGTTGCATGATGCTAAATACGGTTTTTACATCGGAGACGGTGATTCAAAACTTTTGTTAATTTGCTAGATAGTAAACCATACAATGATCCCGATTTGACAAAATTGGAGTGCATAAAGCACGTATCCAAAATAATGTTTCATCGGCTGACTGAGGCCGTTTGCACTTTTAATGAAGGATACATGCCACTGATAACAATTATGGATGTTATGGCCATCAATATAGGTCACAACGCTTTTTATTTTGGATCAATGCACGTTGGCGAGAAATTGTTCACAGCTGAAAAAAGAGGCTAAGACTTTTTCGGCGCGCGTCGTAAATTCACGAAAAAAACTACTCGGCCGATTTCAAATTTTGTGCAGCTATTTATTATACCCTAAACTACTGCACGGGGCTTAATTTAGAAAAAAAAATGTTTTTTGATTATTTCGGAAACATTTTTTTCGATTAAAAAAACGCGAAAAACTGGATAACCAATGTTCAAAAGTATACCAAATTTTGGTTTAGTCGCTTTAGGGCTCTAAATTTAGGCCCGTGCAGTCCTTTATACTTAAAACTAATAAAATATTTTTGGTAATTTGTTCACAGATGCTTATTTTGTCCAAGAATTTACGAGGCGCAATTTGCCTTTTTTCGGCGGTGCTGCCGCGATCCATTGGGACGGTCGCCATTTTGTTTTCTAATAATTTTTCCCAATGAAAATGTTAGCTTTTAACCTCAATAAAGATGCATTTAAAATATCAAATCGATATCTTAAATAGTTTTTTTTTTGGTAGCTTTTTAAAAAAAAAATCATTAATTTTAAAGATTCGGTCTTGCCGGGACTTTACTTATCTGTCGGACTTCCTATCTTCGCAATCGAACACAATGTGTAAAATTTCAAGGACTTTTATTGAAAACATTACTGCTAAATCTGGTTTACCACAAAGTAGCCATCTTGGGCCACTTCTTTTCAATATATTTATTTCCAACCTATCTGACGTCTTTGCAAACATCCCTCATTTACTTTATGCAGACGATCTCAAAGTTTATCTGACCATTGAATCTAAATCGGATTCCCTCTTTCTCCAATCCAAGCTTGAATCACTTGATCATTGGTGCAATCTAAACAAGCTCTCTCTCAACATTGATAAATACCAGGTTACTAGTTTTTGCCGAAAATGCACGGTCACACGCAGTACGTAATTCCTCGGCAATTATATGCTAGCTCGAGCTGATAACATTGTTCACCTCGGTATTATCTTAGATGAAAAACTCCGCTTCACCTTACACTATGATAAAATACTTTCCCCTGCAAATAAAACAACTAGGCTTCATCAAAAGACGTGCCAAAAAATTTTGTAGCCTGTGGGTCACAAGATCCTTATACACTTCACTTGTGCGTCCTATTTTTGAATAGGCTTGCATTAATTGGAATTCCGCTTTTGAAACCCACAGAGACAGACTCGAGTCAATACAAAAGCAATTTTTATTTTTCACCTTGAGAGAACTGTACAACCCTTATGATTTTAATAACCTACCAAGGAAAATCCGGGTCCGCCTTTGGGAAGCGCTTTCACAAAATTCTTTATCACCCCTTATGTGTTTCGACTGGGTGATTTAAACTTATCGACACTAGCCTCCAAAAGAATGGTGATATGGCTTCACATTCGACGTCATTAGAGGCGCTATTAGTGTAGAATTCCTGAATAGTGAAATTTTGATAAATATTCCTGTAATGACATATGTATATGCAGCGATAAATAGATGCTGCAGGATATTCAACAGCATTGGCAATCTATATTCCCCTACGATTTCCAAATTATTCTACAAATTCTCTCTTTTACTTGCCATCTGTAGCCCCTAACCTTAAGCTATAAACTATATATCAATGTTTTATTTTTTGATTATTTATTAATTTATATGTTACTTATTTAATTTGTGTTTTTTTTTTTACTTTTCACTTTACTTTTCTATTTTTATTTGGTATTCTATATGTGATTGTATACCTTGTTTGGTGAATAAATATATTAAAATTCATTATAAATATATATTACGATAATAGGTGTGTTTTTTTGCTTCGATACAGAGCAGAATAGAACTATGCCGCCAAAATAACGATCTAGTACAAAACAGCAGTGCATTCGCTAAAACTGACATAGGTTGCTGTTTTCGCTATGGTAGCACAAAAAAGCTGAAAATAAAGTGAGAAAATAACGAATATCTACCACAATCGATAGAAAATAGAAAAAGAACTAACAGAAAATTACTTCATTTAACTTTCTACACATTATGAGGGCTTTTTCTAATTTCCTAACTACCAAAACATTCAACATAACCATGAAAAACCCGAAACCACCTCACAGCAAAAAAGACAACTTCTCATGAGCTTTTCTTTTTTATATCAGCACATTCTGTAGTTCAGCACTTGAACTACAAATGAGGAATATAATCTCTGTATTAGTGAGTTCACTGGTACAGGAGTGTTTTTGTTTCCAATGCATATACTCTATTCTCTGCTGGATAGAGGAGTAAAAAAACACGCCTAATATTTGACAGAATACTAACTATTCATTCGGATACGGAGGCACTTTTTGTTTGCTTGTTTTTCTACTTGCTTTTATTTCATTTTACTTTCGCACTACCATCTTCAAGCCGATGCATTGACCGTGCTTTCAGGTGTTGATTTACCTATTGAATTTAATATGAGTAGTGTTTGCTGTTGCCATCTATTGCCTGCCTGTTTTCGTATACGCCACTTATCCTCTTTTGACTATGGGTGAACCTGATTCTGTTGATGGCATAAGTGTAAATATTAAAATAATGCTAAATACTTTAACCAAACAAAACGCTGGTCTTCACAACTGCCAGCTAAATGCACAAAGTCTGTATCACAAGATAAATGAATTCCGCAATATATTTTGTGGTTCTTGTCAGCGAGTCAAAACAGGAACAAATAACTCAACACTGTGAGCAATGGGGCAGCACTAAATGGGGCAACACTAAAACAGTCGAGGAGGCCATTATTATTTCGACAGAAGACCAGACGCATGTATATAGTGTAATACATTTGATAAATCTACGTTTGTTATATTAAATAAACAATATTCTTTCAAAGTATTTCTTATAATTGTCGCCGCCACATTATTATCGCCGTTGTCACGTCGTTGTCTTCACCCTTGTCGCAGTCAGCCACAATTTTTATCAAATTTGTATTCGACAAGTGTCTTGTCATTGCCGCCAGTAAGTTTGACCGCCGCAAGTAAGAGTTTTCAATGCCGCCGAGAAACTCAAAGCCTAGAACTAGCAGACGATCAAACAAAGGCAAGCCGCCCGCTCGTTATGCAAATCATGACATGCAGCCGAACGATACTTCGCCGCCGGGAGTCCTATCGCATTCGACGCCTCACAGCCTCGTGGATCTTCCACCGTCACCAACGTGATCATCTTCGAGCCGAAACAGTGCAACAATGATGGAGAACGCAAATTACACGCTGAACGAGTTAAGAGTGTTGTTGCAAGACGTTGTGAAAAAACTTGATGACAGTAAAGAATGCAGACCAGAAAGTGCCGCGGACACTAAAATCGACCCGCCATCGCGAGTTGATGTTCCTGTAGCCATAAATTACCGGATAGTTCCCTCTGATGCCGCCACAGCCGTGGTTGCCCAACCACATAGGAAACTACATGATTTGCCAATATTTTCGGGTGTGCCAGAAGAATGGCCAACGTTCATTACATCCTTTGAGCAATCAAGAATACAAACCTCGAAAATCAGTTGAGACTCCAGAAAAGTGTTCAGGGCATAGCTAGACGAACAATCGAGGCTATGCTGATATCACCCGTAAATGTACCAGGTGCTATTAATGAATTAAGGTTTCGGTTCTGAAGGCATGAATTATTGTTGCGATCGCAAATGGAAAAAATTCAGAGGTTTTCATCTAATAGGGAAGATAATTTTATCGCAACTGGTCGAATTTTCCACTCAGGTCCGAGGGCTCGTTGCATTTATCAGCTAAATGTGAGCAATATTTGGCAAATCCATTACTAGTGGAGGAGCTTGTTGGCAAGCTCCCATTACAACGCAGAATGGAATGGCCCGCTCAGCTGATGAAGATTAATCAGACCGCGATATTGTCGGAATTTTCATCGTGGCTGGGCCACGTGGCCAGACTTGCCGCACTGATTGAGCAAACTTGCAAGCAACCATCAACGTCAGGGAATCCGAAGGCTGGGCCACAGTGTGCCAATAAACGGAACGATAGAATATATGCATTACATGCTCAGGACCTTACCGCAAACTGCAGTCATTGTGAAGGTGAGCATCAATTAGAAAATTGTTCAAAGTTTCCAAATTTAACAACTGATCAACGCTGGCATTAGGGGAAAAATAAAAATGCATGTTTCGGATGTTTAAATAGAGGTCACCAAGTGAATAGATGTCGAAAACAGAAGGTTTGCGGGATGTTCGGATGCAGGAGAAAGCATCATCGTTTACTGCACGATACATCTCAGCAAATGCCGTCAAATAATGAAGCTCAAATACTAAGTCTACACCGGCATTGTGAAGAAGTGTATTTCCGAATAATTCCAGTAACACTGATTGGTCAAAATGGAGTAACTGTAAAAACTTATGCCATGCTGGACGAAGGGTCATCAACCTCCATGATGAAGAAAAGCCTTGCAGCGCAGCTACAATTAACTGGAATAACAGACAAGATCACGATGCAGTGGTTCGACGAGCGGAGAGTCACAGAAACAGCCATGATCGTCGATTGCGAAGTGCAAGGTCATGGCTCAAATTGCCAAAGACTTCTGTTGCTATAGAAAACGCTAAGTTTACCGTGTCAGACAATGTCTAGTGAGCTTTGCAGACAATATCCACAATTGCAAAAAGTCCCGATACAGTGGTATGTGGATGCCAAACCACGTGTACTTATTGGTCTGGACAATGCCAGGTTGGGATACGCAAATGAGTGGGTGGACTGTCCACCATATGGTCCGACAGCTGTGCAGGTTGGTTAGTCTATGGGCCAAAACAATATGGTTGTTTGAAAGCAAATCGCCAGCTTCAGCGTATTATGTTGCTTCAGAGCGCTGCCCAAGAAGAGCTCGAGAGAAAATATATCGAGTGACTGTGAGAGACTTCTACGAAACTGAAAAAATGGGAGTGAAAAGACCCGAACTTAAGTCGGCCGAAACAATTCGAACTGAGAAACTTCTTCAGGAAAACACTAAGAAAAACGGAGATAGATACGAATGTGGTCTATTGTGGAAAACAGATGAAGTCGTCATGCCGGACAGTCTGCATATGGCATTGAAACGGCTTAAAAATACGGAAACTAAATTGAGCCGCGATTCAAAATACGCCAACAAGTACAACAATGCGATAGCTGAACTCGTTGATAAACAATACACTCGTAAATTATCTATTGAAGAATCGAAAGTCACCACTTCTCGAACGTGGTATCTGCCACATTTCGGAGTGGTAAATCCCAAAAAGCCAGACAAGTTTCGATTGGTGTACGATGCGAATACAGAAAAAATACCTGGCGTGTACTGGAAAAGTGGTACCGACGAATTCCTGTTTGAGTTGAGAATGCATAAAGTGCCACATTAAGTAATCATGCAAAAACGCCCGCCGTCAAAACGAGAAATGCTAAGTGTTGTGATGTCCATATTCGATCCTATGGGATTCATCGCCAATTTTCATGTAACAGTGAAAATATTGCTACAGTTGGCATGGGAAATGAAACTAGAATGGGACGAAGCGATACCCGATCAAATTGTTAACCTGTGGTAGCAATGGATAAATGCATTGAAAACAGTGACAACATTGAGAATACCCCGTTGTTATTTGGCTAATTCACCTCGAGTCGTGGAGCTGCAGATTCATACGTTCGTCGATGCCTCGGAACATGCATATGCAGCAGTTAGCTACTGAAGAATAGTAATGCCAGAAAATGTAGAAATAAAATTTATTTACGGGAAAACACGAGTGGCCCCACGAAAGCAACTATCGATTCCCAGATTGAAATTGCAATCGATTTCCGAGAACCACAGCAATATGCCGATTATGAAATATTATTGGTCTGACTCGAAAACGGTATTGCATTGGATCAAATCAAGTAGTCGAAAATATAAGCCGTTTGTAGCTCAACGTATAGCTGAGATATTGGACAGTTCCAAAGAAAACGAATGGAGGTATGTACCAACGGATCTCAACGTTGCAGACGATGCCACACGAATGGAACAACCATTAAAGTATAAATCCGAAAACCGATGGATTAATTGGCCATTATTCCTACGTCAAGAGGAAAGACAATGGTTTGAACAACCTTCAGATCTACGGGATTCCTAGATTTCAAGTAAACTGAAAAATAGTAGCCGACAAATATTGACAGTCATTAACATAAATCAACCAGATTTACCTGATGTGAATAGATTTTCAACATACATTAAATTTCAAAGAGCCACTGCCTGGTTAATGAGGGCAGAAAGCAACTTATTGTCGAAGGTGAGGAACAATTCAGTACAACGCGGCGAGCTAACAGCTGTTGAGTTAACCGCCACCGAACCCACCAATTGCCGTCGAGCTCAACGAGATGCATATCCTGAGGAGTGGGTCATATTGCATGACGGTCAACCAGTGGCGCCAAAGAGCGAGCTGTATAAGCTGAGCCCGTATATGCATGAAGACGGTCTTATTCGAATAAATGGTCGTATTGATAGATAGGGGGTAGGTAGCTTAGTTGGTTAACGCGTCAGTCCGAAGCGGCGATCTACTGGCCGCGAGTTCGAGTCCCGCAGTGCCCATGGCTGTATTTGTTCGTCTTGTGTTGTCTTAACAACCGGCGACTGGGCATAATATCAGCGCTGCATTAATTAAGTGTCACATTAAAGCTTTAGTAGTGACTAGGCATAACACTAGCGCTTTAGAAAATAAGAAATAAATGTAGCCCTTAAAAGAATAATGGAATAACTGATATCGGCTTCTCCCATATGTGTCTCCCTACCGCCATCGCTAAGCATTCGCTTCAAAGGGTAATCCCCTGAGCTTTGGCATTATCATAGAAAAAAAAATTGATGCTGCATTGGTAGTGCCGTATAATAGTCGTCGACCTATTATCATGCCAAAGAACCACAAAGTCACAGAGCTAATAATTGAACACCATCATCGAAAGCTGTTACACCAAAACGACGAAACAGTGATATGTCAGATTCGTCGTAAATTCTGGATACCACACCTCAGAACGAAGCTACGGCGTATTAAAGCAAATTGTCAGTGGTGCAAGGTTCCTTTTGCCAGGCCTAATCGACCGATGTTGGGGCCACTGCCGTATGACCTACTAGCCGCTTTTGCACGCCCATTCACAAACACCGGCCTGGACTACTTTGGTCCGATCACCGTTTGTATTGGAAGACGTCAGGAGAAGCGTTCGGTTGCCCTTTTTACATGCATGACTATTCGAGCAGTGCACTTGGAATTGGCAACTAATCTATCGACCGATGCATGCATATTGTGCATCCGTAATTTCGTCAAAATCCGAGGTGTGCCTTAAAGTATCAGAAGTGACAATGGTACCAAATTTATCGGATTGAAGAACGAATTGCATAATGTGCCAGACTTTTTCGATACGGATGAAATTCAACGCAAGTTTACGGACTTTGGAATCGAGTGGATATTTAATAGTCCATCCGATCCAAGTGCAGGTGAGAGTTGGGAGCGCCTTATCCAGAGTGTTAAGCGCTCTCGGAATATCGCACTTGGAGATGTTATCCCGAAGGAAGACACTCTACGAAGCATGTTGTTGGAGGCCACCAACATAGTCAACAGTCGGCCATTAACTCATATACCTATCGCGCTAGAAGACGAGGGTCCAATAACGTCAAATCATTTCCTAATAGGGGAAATAAACTCTACGCTCACTCCAAGCCCTGAGGATCCAAGGGCACTGTGTTCTCGAAAGCAATGGAAAATAGCACAAGAAATACGAAACCGATTTTATCGTAGGTGCATAGCTGAATATCTGCCACTACTAACACGCAGATGCAAATATTTTGAAAGTGTTACCAAGAAATACGAAACCGATTTTATCGTAGGTGCATAGCTGAATATCTGCCACTACTAACACGCAGATGCAAAGATTTTGAAAGTGTTACCACCTTTAAAAATAGACGATTGCGTGCTCATATGTGATTCAAATCTACCACCAAGACGTTGGCCTAAAAGACGAGTTATCGAAGTTTTTCCTGGCGAAGATGGTCAGACAAGAACGGCACTTGTAAAAACTGCCACGGATCGGATAAAAAGATCAGCAGCCAAATTAGCAGTACTCGATATCGAAGTGAATTGTCACGAAGGATTCACGGGGTAGGGGATGTCAGCGAGGTAAAACAGGAACAAATAACTCAGCACTGTGAGCAATGGGGCAGCACTAAATGGGGCAACACTAAAACAGTCGAGGAGGCCATTATTATTTCGACAAAAGACCAGACGGACATGTATAGTGTAATACATTTGATAAATGTACGTTTGTTATATTAAATAAACAATATTCTTTCAAAGTATTTTTTATAATTGTCGCCGCCACATTATTATCGCCGTTGTCTTCACCCTTGTCGCAGTCAGCGACAGTTCTAGCAGTGACATAATTCTAGTCTCCGAAACATGGTTTCGATATGGTGTCTCTGATTCAGTGTACGATTTAGATGGCTACAAGCTATTTCGCGTTGACAGGCATAATAGAGTAGGTATGTCGCTATCTCACAGCCTGATGATTCTGTTGAGTTTTCCTTCATCGAAATCGTTTCAAATTCGAAAAAGCGACTCATTGGTGTAGTCTATCGACCTTCCAATAGCATTGATCCAAAGCCGTTGTGCTTAATGCTTGAGGGACTAACTACATCGTTTAGCGAAATTATTATTGGCGGTTATTTGAATTGTAATGTGCTCAATACTGAAAGTTCACGATCGTTCCCCGATAGTCTTAAGTCATATAGCTTGTTTTTAGTAAATGATTTATCTCCTCCACATTTTAGCAGATCTAATAGCACTCTGCTTGACATTTTTCTTGTTAGTTGCATGCAAATTATTCTTCGTTATAGTCAGCTGCCGACTTAATGTTCATAACGGTCTATAATGCAGCGGAATGCAGTTACACCTCATATACATATCGAGACTGTATCAACATCAATTTCAGGGCTCTAGAAGAGGATATGCTAAAAATACAATGGCTTCACATCTATCACCTTCCATTTATAGAGGACCAGGTAGAGTTCCTGCAGAGCAATATCCTGCACTTGTACAACGCTCACGTTCCCTTGAAAGCTCGAACATTAAAAAACACGCGTAATCCTTGGTTCACTTCTCAGCTACAACATCTTATTGACCAGCGTTATAAAAACTATTTGAGATGGAAACGTTTCAAACTTCTTTCATTGCATGAAATTTTTCGCCAATCTCGTAATAAAGTCACCATTGAAAAAAAACAGGCGAAGCAAAGGTATTTCACCAGAAGGCTTGGAAATAATTTGCCCTCTTAGAATCTCTGGAGAAATTTCATAGAATTAGAAATCGGTAGAAAGAGTATACCCAATACAGCTGTGATTAATTTGAATGCGCTTAATTCAGCATTTCTACAAGTTCACTCACACCCCTCTTGCTTGAAAACTTTGCCAAATGTCTCTCTGACCAATGAAGTCTCAAGCGATTCCGCTTTTTATTTTACTGCAATTGTGGGCAATGATGTGTGCAAAGCTATTGCTGACATAAAATCTAAAGCAACCGGGCTGGATGAACTCCACTAACTTTTCATGAAAATAATCCTTCCGCATGTATTACCTTTCGTCACACACATTTTCAATACCATTAAAATGACTTCAACTTTCCCCTCGCTATGGAAAGTGGTTAAAGTAATTCCAGTGGGGAATGCAGCATCTAGTGGTTTTTCAACAGCATATAGAGCAATAACGATACTCTCTTATCTCTAAAAATGACTTGAGAAAATTTAACATAAGCAACTAACCAATTACCTGAGGAGTCGCAATCTCTTGAGCTACAATCAATCAGGCTTTAGACCAAAGCACAGCTGTACATCTGCTTTACTTAAAGTAACTGATGATATAAGTGTGTCATTGACGAATGATCACGTAACCTATCTCGTATTGCTCGATTTTCCCAAAGCTGACTCCGTGAATCATTCATTGCTTACATCTAAGCTGCAACGCAATTAATTTTTTGATCGATTGCAGCTAGGCTTATTACTTCTTATCTATCTGGTAGAAACAAGCTGTCTTTGTCGGCAATAGCTCTCCTAGCTTCGAATGTGTTCTGACAGGAGTTCCACAAGGCTCTATTTTAGGCCCTTTACTATTCTGTATGTTTATAAATGACCTTCCACAAGTCGTTGATAATGCTAATATCCATATGTATGCGGACGATGTACAATTGTATTTAAGCTGTCAATTGGGGTTAATTGAAAATGGGACGTGCAAGCTAAATAGTGATCTGCAGTGCATTTTTCAATGGTCTCAAAATAACTTGCTGAAGCTTAATCCGCAGAAGTCCAACTGCATTGTAATTTAAAAAAGCGAGCTTGATCTGAGTTACTTTCCTAAAATTTATCTAAATAATGCGTGCATTGATTTTGTCAAAAAAGCGAAAAATCTCGGAATTTTGTTTAACAGCACATTACGCTGTGACGATCATATATATTATATATATATTATATATATTATATATATATATATATATATATATATATATATATATATATATATATATATATATATATATATTATATATATTATATATTATATATTATATATATATATATATATATATATATATATATATATATATATATATATATATATATATATATATATATATATATATATATATATATATATATATATATATATACAGTTGAAAAAGTTTACGGATGCCTTAGAAACTTGTCCATGTCTCAACACTTTGTTCCACAGCATGTAAAATTGAAACTGCTAAAAACCTTAGTGATTCCAATTATTGCTTAAGGATGCGAAATTTCCCGGAATCATAGTGCTGACGCTAAACGTAAATTAACTGTCGCATTTAATGGTCTTATTCGTTATGTTTTTAACCTGGGTCGTTAGAGTCATCTGTCACCCTTTAGTAAAAATATTCAAGGCAGCTATTTTTATACATATTTCGATCTTCGCTGCTTAAACTTCTTGCAAAATTTAGTTGTAAAAAACGAACCTTCTTACTAAATTCGCTAGACCGTCACGTTCAATTGCTCTAATCATACCTCGGTATAATAGCGTTGTAACGGAAAGGCAATATTTCATTCATGCCACAAGACTGGAATTCCTTGCCTACCGGTATTAGGCGGCTTTAATTTGGCAACAACTTTTCTAAAATCTTAACTGATTATTGAAGTGCCGACTAAACTTCTAAATTATAGGTTACATGCGCGTGCTCGAATGTGGTATTTTTTTTATCTCTTGCTTTTCCTTGAATTATTTTCGTTAATTTTCAAAATTTTTCTTCCTTTTTTTCATTTATTCTGTCTAGTAGCTTGTAAGTTGGTTGTGTAAAAGTAAAACTAATTTAAATTTGAATACCTTCATTATATACGTTTTGATAGCTTTATTATTAGCTTTAGTATTGTAAGTTATGATTTTTTTATTGTAAAGAACATGTGAATTCAATAACTACGAATACAGATACTAACTCAAATTCGCATATTAAGTTAATTATCGGAAAAAGAAAGCAATATCAAGGGGTATTTTGAATAATAACTTCATTTCGTATATTGAAACTCTACGAAAATTAAAAAAAAAACAATTGGAAATAATAGTAAACGCTGTTTTGCAGTGATTGCAGTACTAACTAATCATTAACTCTCATTTACTTACCTTTCCAAAGTATGCACTAGAGCCCGACGTCGGGTTTTGCAATAAACAGATGGAAAGTTCTCGCATGCGCTAAGTTTGATGCATCGTGAAACAAATGTATATTTGTGAACTCAACCACCGTGCAATTCAACTCCCATCGTGTCCGCAAAAAGCCTTTACGAGACCATTTACACTGAAACAGTTGAATTCATGCATATCGGATCTTTTGAGCGCACAACTTATAGGAATTACCTCGGGAAAGAAGTGTTGGGGAAATTTAGCCTTTTCTTTCGTTGAAATCGCTTCAATATTTCCAGTATGAATGCTCTTTCCTTCTAAGACTTCCCATTCATGCGACAGAAAATTCCAAATCTTTACCGTATGAAGAGATTGGTGAACAAAATATAAGTTGCCTAAAGCCTTGAAAAGTACTCCATAATTCATATAAAAATTTAAATCATGACAGGGCCAAATTACTGTAAAGTGTTCGCTGAGTTATAGTCCTCATCTAAGTAAATCCGCATACGAGTATACTGTGTTAATACAGGAGATTCGCATAAGAGTTTTATGAATTCTTGTACATAATCCATTGATTTTTCATAAGTTTTGCCGCCGACTTCCTGCATATGCAATGCCACGAATTGGGGCTTCATAAGCTCGATTTTTGATAGAAATTCCTTTATCCATGGGTTAAGTAATTTAACTGGCTGAAAAAAGAGAGCACTTAATAAATTAGTTCAAATTGAAATGAGAGAAAATCAAAATTAAAGAGCGGGACAAAACAAAACCTCTGAGTAATATACAAAAATACACATGGGTAAGGCGCGTACACTTACACTACAATTTTTTGATTGTAGTCGGTTCGCAAGTTTGAGGAGCAGCATCGAGTCGACGATTGATATGGTCACGCCAGACTCGATTGTGGAAACGATGCCGCATAACGAGGAAAACTGGCACACAGTCTCAACATATGTTGAGAAAAAACTGCGCACATAGAACGAGGAGGGTTTAGTGAGTAAATATCTTACATAACCCGTGGTTTGTTGACCCGGGTATTTTTTTATTTTTTGAAGTTTTTTTTGGCTGTCTACAACGAAAATATATGCATATAAAATATCATATATATATATATATATATATATATATATATATATATATATATATATATATATATATATATATATATATATATATATATATTTATATATATATATATATATATATATATATATATATATATTTATATATATATATATATATATATATATATATATATATATATATATATATATATATATATATATATATATATA
>OX376374.1:76764464-76854464 GCA_947369275.1 Nemotelus nigrinus
ATTGCCAATGAAAAGGCACACATCTCCACCACTGGTGTTTTTGAATATGATGGAAAAGGCGTTTAGCGTTGTTGAGTAGTTCGAACGAAGGCAACTTTGAGTCTACAATGCATAAAATAGTATATAAATATATTCTATACAGCCGGAATTAAAAAACGTCTTTGAATGCGTTAGTTGTCTGATTGCACAAATAGTTTCGGTTATATGTATACAAGATGACAATGTCAACATCAATCACATCGATGTATACAACTGCATTGAATGAAACGGCATTAAAACAAAAGAATGATTTCACGAAATATTAAGAAGACTCTCAGATTAGCTGTTAAAAAATCGTTTCAAATAGCAACATACGGTCTTATTTTTTCTGCTGAAGAAACAAAAGTAGAACAAAAGTGGACTTGATCGAAACAAAAATTTAGCCTACAAGACTTTGACGTTAGACGTTGTATATACAGTGGGTAAAATAATTTAAGGCAACATAGCACCTCCAAATTTTAAAAAAATCAATTTTTTTTTGATTGAATATGTTGGAATGAAGTTTTAAAAACATGATTTTAATTATATAAAATTGAAATTTAAAAAAAAAAAATTTATGAGTATATATAGCGAAGCGCCCCAAGGTTATTTTTTCTATGATTTTCGTTCACTTCGCTATATCGCTACATTGACTTAAGCCAAAGTGTAGACAAAGATAAGTGAGCCATCTCCTTTAAAAGAAACAAAAAATAAGTTAGCTTTGGCAAAAAAACAAACAAAATAGCTGTAAAAGATGCTTCTAAAAAAAGTGTAGAATCTCCAAAAAAAGGTCAGAAAAAACTTCAACTGACACTTAAATGAATGAAAAATTTAGCCACATACTATGGCCTAACAATACGACGAAATCCTGATTCAGTTGAAAATATGCGCAAGGAAATTTGGGCAGCATATTACCACAAAATTTCAACTGATGAGAACCCTCAACACTGTTATTGTCCTGTTGGAGAAACGACGTGGTGTAACTGGCGCAAAGCGAAGGCAGCTGGTGATAATGCATTAAACAATTTCAAGCATCCTCCACCTTTAGATGAGGTACAAGAAATTTTAAAGCCTAACTTTGATGACTTATCATCAGAGGATTTATGAAAGCGCTGCTTGGACAATTTTACGCAGAATAATAACAAAAGCTATAATTCTTAGGCCCCAAACATACTTTTTGCGGGAAAAACGTACTAAATATGGCTGCAAATATTTATGTATGTACTTTTAATGAAGGATTTATGGCTATCGTGAAAATAATGCAAGTAATGGGAGTCACGATTGCCGAACGTGCGCTGGAACATGCAGAGCATAGAGATGCGGCAAGAATTAACCAGGCTGAAAAACACTCGACTGAGGCATCTAAAGAGGTCAGAACTGCTCGAAGGGAGCAAAAATCTTTGGAAGAGGAGAAGCATAAGCAAGAAGAAGGTATATTGTATGGTCCAGGCATCGCAGATTAATTTTCGGTAAGATTTATTGCAAAAAATATTGAATTTTAACTTTAAACGCGATTTTCTCGAAACAACGTTTTTCAAGTTGGCGTGCATGATTAAGAAAAACAATATTATCCAATCGTTCTGAAATTTTAACAAGTTAATCTGCACATGTTAATGCTCAGAATGAACTACAGATGAAAAAATCGGTATTGAATTTTTTTAGTTATAGCCGATTTTTGGGAAAAAACCTCGATTTTCCAAAAAACGCCGCCATTTCGTTATTTTTCAACCAAATTTTTTTTATTTAGTTCATTCGAAGGCCGCTTTGATGTTGGTCAAAACCCCGTTTTGGTTTTTGTTTCAGACTTTCCTGAGGGCAGTTATCATGCACGCCAGGTTTTTTTGATGTGTTTTCCAAAAAATTGTAGCAGGCGACAGGGGGCCACAAAACATTTTGAACAATTTTGTTTATGTAGTCTAAGCCAAACAAAGTATGTGTAAAAAGTTTCATTAAGATATGTCTTTTTATTCAATTAAAAATAAGCCTTTGAAAAATAAGCCTTTTTTTTCAATTTCAAGGTGCTATGTCCCCTTAAGTTACAAACTCTTAGTAAGAACAAAAAACCTATTTTTAATGCGAATTCAATAATAAATGATGGTGTTTTTACATTTAATTAAAAAATATGCATGTTTAATTTAAGAACAATATAAAAAAAACCGGTAACGAACAAATTTCACAACCTTAACGTAAAATTTTTCACTGAAGTACCACAATAGCGCAAAAAAAGTTAAGGCACAGCACAGTTTTATCTGAAATTATTTAAATTGTTTTAAAGTGATCAATATCAATAAAATCAACTTACATAGAACTAATACTTTGTAGCTCTTTCACGCATTTTTATCATTTCTCGCAGTCGTTTCGGCATCGTTTTGGCAAATTTTTTGCAAAAAGTGGATAAAATTTTGTTCCATTTATCTATAATGACATCTTGGAGCTCTTTGTTATACTTGACCGCTCGCAATGCTACTCTGGTTTTGAGATGACATCATAAATGCTCGATAGGTTTTAAGTTCGCAGACTGAGGCGGGGTTTTAATAGTATCTGGACTGTTACAAATAGCCCAAAGTTGACATTGCTTCGAATTGTGCTTCGGATCGTTGTCCTGATATAGGCCAAAATTGTACGAAATGCTTAATTTTTCAGCACATTGTTTAATATTTATTTTTAGAATACCCAGGTAACACATTTGATCCATCAAAACGTTCACAAATTCTATATTTTTAGGACCAGATGCCCCCATACAGTTCCATACCATAATTTTCCCTCCGCTGTGTTTTACAGTGAGAGTAGTATGATTCCTCCTAAACTCTGTATTTGGCTTTCGTCAAACTTATCACCACCCATCAGATCCAAAAACATTTGTAACGAACGAGCGAAATCCTTGCTCTATGTCGTGTTATCTGATGCTCGTCGAAACAAAGACCAAGTCTTCTTCCTACTCCAAAGACGACATGATTAAAGAGCAGTGAAGAACAAACAGCAAAACCAGTTTCTAACATTTTACTTTTGATCTGAATTGTGTGTGTTGGGTAGTGCATGAGCTCTTGTAGATAATAATAGAAAGATACTAACTGCATATAAAAGAGATAATGAGCGCAGGTATGTATGTGTAACTGTTGGTTTTGCTCAGCGTTCGGCGTCCTCATCAGGACGATGGTATATTATTCGTGATCTTCTCGCAAGGCGGAGTAGGAAGTTGGCATTTCGGTCGATCATTGTTATAAAATTTCAGAAGTGGAATAAAAAACCATTTTTACATTTGTGTACCCGTGAATTTATAGAGTGAATAAATTAAGTGACTTGATAAAATACCATTTTTACATTTGTGTGCCCGTGAATTTTTAGAGTGATTAAATTAAGTGACTTGTTAAAAGATCATTTTTATATTTGTTTGCCCGTGAATTTTTCTCTGCGTGTATTGTTATAGTGATTAAGTTAAGTGACTTGATGAAAGACCATTTTTATATTTGTGTGCCCGTGAATTGTTCCCTGCGTGAATTGTTTGCTGTTTAAAGTGTGCAAGTGAAAAAGTTTTGTGCACAGTGAGCCTTCGGGGAAAATAAAATACTAGGTAAATATATACGTTAAAAGTACAGTGACTAAGTTAAGTGACCAGGTGTTGGTGTGGACAAAAAAAAAGTGAAGACATGGCGGAATTGAGAGAGCTTATCGACGAGATAAAGCGATTACGAAGAAGTTGCAGAAATTCGTTCTGTGAATCGGGACTTAGTGCGTGCGTAACGAAATGCGAAAGTAGTGCGTAACGAAATGCTTACTGCAAGAAATAGTGGTTCGACGGCATCTTCACCACCACTAGCGGCAATAAATAGTGATGCGTCGGTTTCATCACTATCCTTAACATCGGACAATGTTAACGCGCCGAGTTCTTTATCACCGTCACTGTCAACCAACGAGAATCCGGTTTCGGTACGTTTAGGCTTAGCAGAAGTCAACGGTTTGGTGGCTGCTTTTGACCCGAAGTCCAGTGAGTTCAGCATAGCGGACTGGCTGCAAGATTTTGAATCCGTCGCTAACCTATATGCATGGAACGATAAGGTAAAAATTTTGTATGTACCCTTAGATTAGAAGGAGCAGCCAAGTTGTGGTACCAGGGATATCAGGGGCAAATATCTACTTGGGCTACTTTAAAAACCGGATTAATTAACAGTTTTCCCTCGATCGAAAATGATGCCTCCATTTAGAGGAAAATTATTGAGAGGGCGCGATCAGAAAACGAAGACATTGGAAGCTATTTCTACCATATGGTATCGTTGGGTAAGAAACTAGCTTTGAATGATTCTTCGATCATTAATTATGTGATTGGCGGTATACGTAATCATGCAGTGAAACGGGCACTGACCGCATCAACATTCTCATCGCTACCAGAGTTCCTCAAGAAATTGAAAAAACTCGATCAATTGGAGAAGGAAAAAGTTTGTCCTGGAAACAAGAGGCCAAATCAACAGATCGACCATGAGCCCAGACTGAAAAGATTTCATGCACATCGATCAAGAGACGACCACAAGGTTAGTTGCAGTTACTGCCAAAGAACCGGGCACATGTTCAAAGACTGTGCAAAAAGGTTGAAAAAGTGCTTTAAGTGCAATCAAATCGGTCATTTCGCCAGAAGTTGCAAAATAGAGAAGAAAAATATTTGACTAGCACGCTTGGAAAAAGAAAGACGGAAGGACGAATACTATCAACTGGCTGAAGTCAATGGAATTAAATTACAAGCTTTTGTTGACCTGGGTAGTGATTGCTCAACGATAAAACAGCAACTGGTTACACTAAATAAGTGGAAGCCTATAGTTTGTCGTCACGAACTACGTGGCTTTGGGGATGAACTTGTTGTATGTACGCAAAAGATTACTGCGAGGGTGAAACTACAAGAAATTGAACTCCAATTGGATCTTCTGGTCGTACCCGATACTTCTCAACAAATGCCGGTCATTATTGGTTCCGATTTCATTAACAAATCACAAACAACTTTTGTTAAAACACCTGGACAATTAGCATTAATAAAAAATGTGAGGCGTATTATCTGACAAAAGTGAGAAGGACGCGTTTAAATTGGATTGTGTAAGTTTTGGATCACAAGTTCAAGAGCCATGTAAAGTGGAAACGCTAAAACTATTGAATGAATTTCGCGATTGCTTTGCTGACAGTATTTTAGAATTAGGCAAAACAGAAGAGCTTGAAATGAAGATTACCCTGAGAAGCAATGCGGTTGTGAACTATAAGCCGTTTAAAGTACCATTTGCTCTGCTATCGGTTTTGGAAGCAAAAATTAGTGAGCTGGTGAAAGCGGACATAATAACGCAACAGAGTCAAAATATGCGAGCCCGGTCATTTTAATAAAGAAAAAAGATAACGATTTTCGAATGTGCGTTGATTTTCGAAAACTAAATTCAGTCAGAGTTAGGGAAACATTTCCAGTAAAAAATGTAGAAGATGTTTTCAATTCACTCGCCGGTAAACGCGTTTTTACGTCGCTCGATCTGATGAGTGGCTATCACCAAATTCCTATTGCCACTGAGTCAAGAAAATTCACTGCGTTCGTTACACCTTCAGGCCACTTTGAATATAAGCGGGTTCCCTTCGGTCTAACAAATGCCCCGGCAGTATTTCTGCGGCTAATGAAGAAGATCTCAGAAAGAATTCCAGGCAAACTTATTATATACATGGATGACATCCTCATTCCGACACAGTCTATCGAAGAGAATATTAATGTATTGCAAGGCGTGTTGGTGGAAATCCGGAAAATGGGCCTTACATTGAATTTAGCTAAATATAGCTTCTTCAAACACAACATAACGATCCTAGGGCATGAAGTTAGCGGAGATGGTATTAGTCCTGGAATGGTGAAATTAAACGCGATTGCTAATTATAAGCAGCCTGAGACAACTAAAGAGGTGCGACAATTCCTCGGTTTGAGTGGATATTTTCGTAAATTTATACAAAACTTTGCCATGACTGCAAGGCCACTGACTTCATTACTGAAGAAGGATATCAAATTTCATTGGTCAACAGAAGCTGAAAAATCATTTCACGTATTAAAACAGAAATTGATAACTGCACCGATATTAACCTTATATAAATTTGAAGCTGAACATGAGGTACATACGGATGCTTCTCAGTTCGGACTAGCTGGCATATTGTTTCAAAAAGAGCAAAATGATCTAAAGCCGGTGATGTATTTCAGTCGGGCAACGACAGAAACTGAACAAAAGTTTGATAGCTATGAATTGGAAACTTTGGCCATTGTCGAGACATTGGAACGATTTAAATATTATCTTCTTTATAAGAAGTTCGTCATCGAGACCGATTGCAATTCAGTTAAACAAATTCATGAGAAAAAACATCTTGTTCCAAGGATTGGTCGATGGTGGTTGAAGATCATCGAATTCGATTTCACTATGCAGTTCCGAAAAGGAGCACAGATACAACACGCGGACGCTTTGAGTCGATGTCCGGAAGAATCAGCACAAGAAGCGGAGAGTATCGCACATCGTGTACTGTCGATAGGCCTAAACAGTGAAGACTGGCTTTCTACATTACAATTTCAAGACCAAAAATTAAAGATGATCCGTGATTCGTTGGAATTATCGCAGGCACAATACGATGAAAATTATGAAATTGTCGGTCAACGTTTGTATAGATAGACCACAGATGGATATAAATTTGTGATTCTCTCTAAAT
Source organism: Nemotelus nigrinus (assembly GCA_947369275.1). Classification (NCBI taxonomy): domain Eukaryota; kingdom Metazoa; phylum Arthropoda; class Insecta; order Diptera; family Stratiomyidae; genus Nemotelus; species Nemotelus nigrinus. The sequence continues at coordinate 76,771,182 of OX376374.1, forward strand.
TGCGGAGTAAAGTCCTTAAAATGGCACATGATCTGGGACACTTGGGAAAAACAAAAACTCTTGAGCAGCTGACGAAAAGTTTTTGGTTTTCGAAAATGCCGCAGTATGTATCCAAATACTTTCGAAGTTGTTTGCAATGTGCATACAATAAACAACAGCCGAGTGACTGAGCTAGACAGTTATTCGCCCCTAAAAGACAACCAATTCCCTTTCATACTATTCACTAGTGATGGGAAATTTCGTTACTTTTGAGTAATGATAACGAATCATTACTTTCAATCGTAGTAATCATTACTTTTATATCGTTACTCATTACTATTACTACTATCTGCGAGGACAGCTCAAAAAAATGTGTACCCTTACAACAACAACGGAAAATATGTACTCTTATGAGCATGACATTCTTAAAAGATTTAAAAAAGATTAATTAGTAAGAAAACAGTTTTATTTTTAAGAATATAAAAAAATTGCTCTTGACAAATACCAATAGAGAAGGAACTTTATACCAAGCTTAATGGAAATTTAAAAATTTTTTATTCGAAATTAAAATAAACCATCATCCGCAAATTTTTTGGTCTTCGTCTACTTCGCCTGTCCGATATTATGTGGCCTGTTTTTGGAAATATTCTCTCACACAGAAGTTGCTGGTACTCCTAAATATTTTTTCGCGAACTTTCCTAATCTTGGATAAGTTTGTGACCTTGTTTCCCACTATTTAAGAGGATTTTGATTCCTCCGATTGTTGGGCTCTTCACTGAATTGTCATATTTAAATGAGGGTCTTCCGAATGTTGGGGTTGATCTGGCACATGCAACTATTGTTTCTAATACAGACCACAATCTAATCTAATCATCAGGTCTAGTTGTTGTGCTTGGGATTGAACTGGCTGTAGATTCTTCAGTCCCAAGATCATTACTTGAAGTTTGAATGACATCAATTGAAGCTTGCATGTTAGGATGTTCAGCTTCTTCCTTTAGTTCGTCCTTCTCTTTCACTACAGTCAAAGCTGATTCATCGCTGAACTCATACTTTTTGAAACGCGGGTATAAGTATGTTGCTTTGGTAAGATGGGACCAACTAACCCTGTTGTCATCTTTATGACTTTTCATGGATACCAAACTTTTCCTGAATAATCTTAAACAGTCGATTCTCCACTTCGCCTCACTGAAGCAAGAAGTTTGCGGAAAATTTTATTAAGAAGTGTAACAAAAAATGTTTCGCTTTTTAAACATGCACCCACTAGGGAGCCAACCTCCTCGGTAAGGCTGGACATGAGTCCAGGGGCATCTTACCTCCCGCGGTCTCGTAAATTTTACAACCCCGGTGGGGTTGGAGATACCCTCGTGGCAACCTGCAGTCACGAGGATGGCCTCAGCACAGCCAAAGAAGCCAACTGACGACCCAAAAAGAATCTCGACCTGTTAATCCTTAGCAATTTAAGTGCTACTTTCAGTTTTCCCGGACGGTTTTCCGGCGGATTTTATTTTGCCGAATCTTCGAAACTAGGCCGCTTTTTCCCAGACTTGTATGAAAATTTTGCCCGAAACAACTGAGAAAGGTTCCCGAATTTACCCTAGACAAAAAAAAAAGATTTTGGAAAAAATTGACGTTTTTGCCCAATTTCATTCTATCAACATTTTTTTCGCCCTTAAAATATTACTATTGTACTCCCCGATCACTTTCAATCATCGAAAGCGCCGCAAATGCATTTTTTGCCAAACTATGGTCAAAAAACCCCTTACTCCCCTACAAAACTGAAATTTTTGTATCACAGCAATAGGTCTTGGCCCGTTATGTCCCAAACCACTCTAACCCAAAATTAGCCGATTTCAGCTACTTTTGCCGTATCTTCGAAACTTGGCCGCTTTTTCCTAGACTTGCATGGAAATGTCGTCCGAAACAACTCAGAGAGGTCCCCGAATTCATGCTAGACCAAAAAATAGATTTTAGAAAAAATGGACGTTTCTGCTCAATTTTCCCTATCAACATTTTTTCACCCGTAAAATATTACTCTTGTGCTCGGCGACCACTTTCAATCATCGAAAGCGCCATAACGGCAGTTTTTGCCAAACTATGGCCAAAAAACCCCTCACTCCCCTACAAAACCGAAATTTTTGTATCACAGCAATAGGTCTTGGCCCGTTATGTCCCAAAACACTCTAACCCAAAATTGGCCGATTTGGTCCGATTTCAGCTACTTTTACCCTAAAAACTTTTTGAATATTTGAATAAAATACTTCCAAGTACGAAAATACTCGACAGTACGAAAATACTCGATACAAAAATACGCGATACGAAAACACTTGCAAGTACGAAATACTCGTGATAACGAATTCAAAAGCCATCAAACATCCAGCAATCGAAATCGTTACTCATCTCATTCCTTACTTTGTGAATCGATCACGAATTCAAAAGTAACGAAATGGTATCATTCATTATCGTTACTCATTTCATTCCTTACTTTCAATCACGAATTCAAAAGTAACGAAATGGTCAGAATTCATTATCGTTACTCGTTACTCATTTCATTCCTTACTTTCGATCACGAATTCAAAGTAACGAAATGGTCAGAATTCATTATCGTTACTCGTTACTCATTTCATTCCTTACTTTCGATCACGAATTCAAAAGTAACGAAATGGTCAGAATTCATTATCGTTACTCGTTACTCATTTCATTCCTTACTTTCGATCACGAATTCAAAAGTAACGAAATGGTCAGAATTCATTATCGTTACTCGTTACTCGTTACTCATTTCATTCCTTACTTTCGATCACGAATTCAAAAGTAACGAAATGGTATCATTCATTATCGTTACTCATTTCATTCCTTACTTTCAATCACGAATTCAAAAGTAACGAAATGGTCAGAATTCATTATCGTTACTCGTTACTCATTTCATTCCTTACTTTCGATCACGAATTCAAAAGTAACGAAATGGTCAGAATTCATTATCGTTACTCGTTACTCGTTACTCATTTCATTCCTTACTTTCGATCACGAATTCAAAAGTAACGAAATGGTCGGAATTCATTATCGTTACTCGTTACTCATTTCATTCCTCAAAGGAACGAAAAGTAACCATTACTTTGCACACGTAGAGACTAGAGACCGGTCTCTAGATCACCCCAAGCTTGGATATCATTGCTGCCCGTTGACTCGGTAACGAAATGCATTTTGTGTGTCGTTTGGCCTTAGAACGACGAAGGAACGATTGTGAGAAAAGTAATGGTTACTTTCGTTTTCCGGTAATGATTACTTTTCGTTACTTTGAGTAACCATTACTTTTAAGTCGTTCATTACTTTTTGAACACCACTACTATTCACGTAGATCATTTGGGCCCTTACCCGCGAAGCAAACGTGGTAACCAGTATGTAATCGGTATGATATGTAGGAAGTTCGTTATTTTAAAGCCTGTAAAATCAACGGAAGTCAAGGCTGTCCTCCAACTACTGGAAACCACTACGCAGTTTTTCGGTGTTCCTTCGAGAATAATTTCTGACCGTGGGACGGCGTATACTTCAAAAAAAATTTAAAGCTTTTTGCCAAGAACATCTCATTCAGCATATTCTTACGGCGGTGCAAACTCCGCGAGCTAACGGACAAATCGAGCGGACTTTTCGAACTGTTAAGACTGCGATATCGACAATGACGGATGGAGATGAAAGAGATTGGGATTCGAACATACGTAACATTCAATGGGCCTTAAATTCTTCTAAATATTCTACTACGAAAAAAACACCATTCGAATTAGTGATGGGATATTCTCCTAGAAACGCGGTTGGGAACATCTTATCATTGGCAGTTGAGGATATTACAATAGCAACTAACGACGACGACAATGTTACACTTGCAGAGCTTCAGCGAAGGATGCAGACGACAACGAATCAATACACCCATACTCGAGATGACCTACCAAAGAAGCGGTTGGAGGCACTAGAAAATACACATCAAAGGCAACAGAAGCAGATCAATTTATTCCAAAAGAACCATCATCGCACTCCAAAGCAGTACCAAGAGGATGATCTGGTACTTGTCAAATTTGACCCACCAGCGGATGGCGCTTCAAGAAAACTAAAGCCTAGATATCGAGGGCCATATCAAGTGCGAAAGGTACTGGGGAATGATCGCTATCTGCTGACCGACCCCGACTCTGTTCAAATATCTTCCAAGCCGTATGAGTCAGTTCATGCCTCAGATAGGATGAAAATGTGGTGTACATATGAAGATTTCGAACTGGATGATGAATACTCGGAAATTTCGTCTGAAGAATAGTAAAATGTTTTTGTTTTATTATTATCGCATCAAATTATTTTTTGTTACAATTTACCACTTATATTCATCCAAAACTTGAAGAAAGAAAACATTTAATCATTTGTGAGCAGTTTACATTTATGGAGAATTAAAAGTTTGACTTGAATGACGTTGTGCTTGGATTGGTGTAAGCCAATGAATAGTTGTTGGACGGTTCCAACGTTGTTTTTGGATTGGTGAAAACCAATGAATAGCTGTCGGACGGTTCCGACGTTGTTTCTGGATTGGTGAAAACGAATGAATAGTTGTCGGACGGTTCCGACGTTGTGTTTGGATTGGTGTAAACCAATGTATAGTTGTTGGGCGGTTCCAACGTTGTTTCTGGATTGGTGAAAACAAATGAATAGTTGTCGGACGGTTCCGACGTTGTGTTTGGATTGGTGTAAACCAATGAATAGTTGTTGGACGGTTCCAAAGTTGTTTTTGGATTGGTGAAAACCAATGAATAGTTGTTGCATGTAAAAGAGATAATGAGCGCAGGTATATATGTATAACTGTTGGTTTTGCTCGGGGTTCGGCGTCCTCATCAGGACGATGGCATATTATTCGTGATCTTCTCGCAAGGCGGAGTAGGAAGTTGGCATTTCGGTCGATCATTGTTATACATTAATCTATTAAAAACATTATTCTATTTTACTTCATCAACAGAAATTATGGGCTTCCAGTATAATTTTGGCTTTTTTACGTACTCTTAAGCAAAATATAATTTAGAAATTAAGTTTTTTTAACTAATATAAGGTATACTTCGGCACATTCTGCCCTTAAAAACCGCTTTCTTTATTACATTTCGAATAGTTTGAATAGAGACTTTCTTTTTAACCCGATGCTTTGTTTCAAACGATTTGGTTGGTTTATATTTTGTTATTACATGTCTCACTGTATATCTTGATTTTCCCATTAGTATTCTATTCTCAGAATACCCCATTCATGTTTTTCAACGTCGCAAAATACATTCGCAGGTTTTCCCGCTCACCGATTTCCGTTTCACACTTATTTTTAATAACACCCTCTGTTGACAGAACTGAACATGCAGCAAAGAACGAAGTAGGCGATGGGAAAAATCGTGTGACAGGAAGAAAATAAAAAACAAATGAGTGACAGAGAAAAAGTAGTCGCATTGAAAAAGACGATAAAAACAGAATTTTGTAGTTGTCTAAAATTATCTTCAAACATCTGAATCATCTAAAATAATCATTAATTATCTTGAGTTATCTTGATAAAGAAATAAAGGTTACTACAAAATTGACCAAAGTCTTTAAGTTGTGTTAAGCACAACATTCTACAAAATTCTTAAGAGAATTAATTTGACATTATGGCTGAAAACGAAGATTTTTCAACAAGCGAATTACACCGATCAAAACGGATACGCTCTAAGGCTGCCAACAACATTGCAAGCTGTGCCGCTGATAAAACAAGCTGTTCCGAAAATGAAGAAAGCTGTTCCGAAAATGAAGAAAGCTGTCCTGTCTGCCAGAATGCAGACAATAACGAAATGGTGCAGTGTGATAAGTGCAATAAGTGGTTCCATTTTAAATGCGCTGGAGTCTCCAGTGACATAGAAAATCTAGATTGGATGTGCTCTACATGCTCGTTAGTTAAAGACCGTAGCCATCACGATTCGCCAAGTAAGCCAACAGAAACAAATGCGACTATTTCAAAACGCAAAAGGATTAGGTTACAAATCCTGGAAGAACAGAGGCTACTACAGGCAAAAAGAGACGAAGAGTACTTGGAAAGAAAATTCAAGTTACTCATGGAAGACAGCGCAAGTGACGATGAAGTTCCAGTGATATCTTTGGAAAGTAAACTCCGGTCGGAAAACGCAAATCAAGCTCAACAGCAATCAATATCAACAAGCGCCGACAAGACGGAAGTAGTAAATGCTGCAGCACAGCTGAATGACTACGACAAGCCGAAGATTAACCAACCTATATCAAAAACAGAACAACCATCGAGCTATATTGTGAATCAAATTCGCCAGCGCGACGTTTCAACACTCTCTTCGCTACACAATAAAGAATCAGTCCTGACCACGAAAATCGATGTGGATCAAGGATCTTCAGCAATCTCATCGCAACAAATAGCTGCCAGGCAGACTCTAGCAAGAGAGTTGCCTGTATTTAGTGGAAACCCTGAAGAGTGGCCATTGTTTATTAGCATGTTTGCTAGTACCAACAAATTGTGTGGATATGGCAACGAGGAGAATTTAGTCCGGCTGCAGAGATGTTTAAAAGGAAAAGCACTAGAGTCAGTGCGAAGCCGATTATTGCTACCTGCCAACGTTCCGGATATAATAAATACTTTACGTATGATATACGGACGCCCGGAAATAATAATAAAATCACTCGTGGAGAAAATGCGAAGTGAACCTGTGCCTAGAATGGATAAATTGGATACAGTGATAACATTTGCGTTGTCAGTGGAAAATATGTGCGCTACAATGGAAGCGTCAGATATGCAAGCACATATCGCCAATCCTGTTTTATTGCAGGAATTGGTAGACAAATTGCCGCCGCCGCTAAAATTGAATTGGGCAGAACATAAAAGGAAAATCACTGATGTCAATATGTCACTTTTATGTCGTTACTCATTACTATTACTACTATCTGCGAGGACAGCTCAAAAAAATGTGTACCCTTACAACAACAACGGAAAATATGTACTCTTATGAGCATGACATTCTTAAAAGATTTAAAAAAGATTAATTAGTAAGAAAACAGTTTTATTTTTAAGAATATAAAAAAATTGCTCTTGACAAATACCAATAGAGAAGGAACTTTATACCAAGGTTAATGAAAATTTAAAAATTTTTTATTCGAAATTAAAATAAACCATCATCCGCAAATTTTTTGGTCTTCGTCTACTTCGCCTGTCCGATATTATGTGGCCTGTTTTTGGAAATATTCTCTCACACAGAAGTTGCTGGTACTCCTAAATATTTTTTCGCGAACTTTCCTAATCTTGGATAAGTTTGTGACCTTGTTTCCCACTATTTAAGAGGATTTTGATTCCTCCGATTGTTGGGCTCTTCACTGAATTGTCATATTTAAATGAGGGTCTTCCGAATGTTGGGGTTGATCTGGCACATGCAACTATTGTTTCTAATACAGACCACAATCTAATCTAATCATCAGGTCTAGTTGTTGTGCTTGGGATTGAACTGGCTGTAGATTCTTCAGTCCCAAGATCATTACTTGAAGTTTGAATGACATCAATTGAAGCTTGCATGTTAGTTTGTTCAGCTTCTTCCTTCAGTTCGTCCTTCTCTTTCACTACAGTCAAAGCTGATTCATCGCTGAACTCATACTTTTTGAAACGCGGGTATAAGTATGTTGCTTTGGTAAGATGGGACCAACTAACCCTGTTGTCATCTTTATGACTTTTCATGGATACCAAACTTTTCCTGAATAATCTTAAACAGTCGATTCTCCACTTCGCCTCACTGAAGCAAGAAGTTTGCGGAAAATTTTATTAAGAAGTGTAACAAAAAATGTTTCGCTTTTTAAACATGCACCCACTAGGGAGCCAACCTCCTCGGTAAGGCTGGACATGAGTCCAGGGGCATCTTACCTCCCGCGGTCTCGTAAATTTTACAACCCCGGTGGGGTTGGAGATACCCTCGTGGCAACCTGCAGTCACGAGGATGGCCTCAGCACAGCCAAAGAAGCCAACTGACGACCCAAAAAGGATCTCGACCTGTTAATCCTTAGCAATTTAAGTGCTACTTTCAGTTTTCCCGGACGGTTTTCCGGCGGATTTTATTTTGCCGAATCTTCGAAACTAGGCCGCTTTTTCCCAGACTTGTATGAAAATTTTGCCCGAAACAACTGAGAAAGGTTCCCGAATTTACCCTAGACAAAAAAAAAAGATTTTGGAAAAAATTGACGTTTTTGCCCAATTTCATTCTATCAACATTTTTTTCGCCCTTAAAATATTACTATTGTACTCCCCGATCACTTTCAATCATCGAAAGCGCCGCAAATGCATTTTTTGCCAAACTATGGTCAAAAAACCCCTTACTCCCCTACAAAACTGAAATTTTTGTATCACAGCAATAGGTCTTGGCCCGTTATGTCCCAAACCACTCTAACCCAAAATTAGCCGATTTCAGCTACTTTTGCCGTATCTTCGAAACTTGGCCGCTTTTTCCTAGACTTGCATGGAAATGTCGTCCGAAACAACTCAGAGAGGTCCCCGAATTCATGCTAGACCAAAAAATAGATTTTAGAAAAAATGGACGTTTCTGCTCAATTTTCCCTATCAACATTTTTTCACCCGTAAAATATTACTATTGTGCTCGGCGACCACTTTCAATCATCGAAAGCGCCATAACGGCAGTTTTTGCCAAACTATGGCCAAAAAACCCCTCACTCCCCTACAAAACCGAAATTTTTGTATCACAGCAATAGGTCTTGGACCGTTATGTCCCAAAACACTCTAACCCAAAATTGGCCGATTTGGTCCGATTTCAGCTACTTTTACCCTAAAAACTTTTTGAATATTTGAATAAAATACTTCCAAGTACGAAAATACTCGACAGTACGAAAATACTCGATACAAAAATACGCGATACGAAAACACTTGCAAGTACGAAATACTCGTGATAACGAATTCAAAAGCCATCAAACATCCAGCAATCGAAATCGTTACTCATCTCATTCCTTACTTTGTGAATCGATCACGAATTCAAAAGTAACGAAATGGTATCATTCATTATCGTTACTCATTTCATTCCTTACTTTCAATCACGAATTCAAAAGTAACGAAATGGTCAGAATTCATTATCGTTACTCGTTACTCATTTCATTCCTTACTTTCGATCACGAATTCAAAGTAACGAAATGGTCAGAATTCATTATCGTTACTCGTTACTCATTTCATTCCTTACTTTCGATCACGAATTCAAAAGTAACGAAATGGTCAGAATTCATTATCGTTACTCGTTACTCATTTCATTCCTTACTTTCGATCACGAATTCAAAAGTAACGAAATGGTCAGAATTCATTATCGTTACTCGTTACTCGTTACTCATTTCATTCCTTACTTTCGATCACGAATTCAAAAGTAACGAAATGGTATCATTCATTATCGTTACTCATTTCATTCCTTACTTTCAATCACGAATTCAAAAGTAACGAAATGGTCAGAATTCATTATCGTTACTCGTTACTCATTTCATTCCTTACTTTCGATCACGAATTCAAAAGTAACGAAATGGTCAGAATTCATTATCGTTACTCGTTACTCGTTACTCATTTCATTCCTTACTTTCGATCACGAATTCAAAAGTAACGAAATGGTCGGAATTCATTATCGTTACTCGTTACTCATTTCATTCCTCAAAGGAACGAAAAGTAACCATTACTTTGCACACGTAGAGACTAGAGACCGGTCTCTAGATCACCCCAAGCTTGGATATCATTGCTGCCCGTTGACTCGGTAACGAAATGCATTTTGTGTGTCGTTTGGCCTTAGAACGACGAAGGAACGATTGTGAGAAAAGTAATGGTTACTTTCGTTTTCCGGTAATGATTACTTTTCGTTACTTTGAGTAACCATTACTTTTAAGTCGTTCATTACTTTTTGAACACCACTACTATTCACGTAGATCATTTGGGCCCTTACCCGCGAAGCAAACGTGGTAACCAGTATGTAATCGGTATGATATGTAGGAAGTTCGTTATTTTAAAGCCTGTAAAATCAACGGAAGTCAAGGCTGTCCTCCAACTACTGGAAACCACTACGCAGTTTTTCGGTGTTCCTTCGAGAATAATTTCTGACCGTGGGACGGCGTATACTTCAAAAAAAATTTAAAGCTTTTTGCCAAGAACATCTCATTCAGCATATTCTTACGGCGGTGCAAACTCCGCGAGCTAACGGACAAATCGAGCGGACTTTTCGAACTGTTAAGACTGCGATATCGACAATGACGGATGGAGATGAAAGAGATTGGGATTCGAACATACGTAACATTCAATGGGCCTTAAATTCTTCTAAATATTCTACTACGAAAAAAACACCATTCGAATTAGTGATGGGATATTCTCCTAGAAACGCGGTTGGGAACATCTTATCATTGGCAGTTGAGGATATTACAATAACAACTAACGACGACGACAATGTTACACTTGCAGAGCTTCAGCGAAGGATGCAGACGACAACGAATCAATACACCCATACTCGAGATGACCTACCAAAGAAGCGGTTGGAGGCACTAGAAAATACACATCAAAGGCAACAGAAGCAGATCAATTTATTCCAAAAGAACCATCATCGCACTCCAAAGCAGTACCAAGAGGATGATCTGGTACTTGTCAAATTTGACCCACCAGCGGATGGCGCTTCAAGAAAACTAAAGCCTAGATATCGAGGGCCATATCAAGTGCGAAAGGTACTGGGGAATGATCGCTATCTGCTGACCGACCCCGACTCTGTTCAAATATCTTCCAAGCCGTATGAGTCAGTTCATGCCTCAGATAGGATGAAAATGTGGTGTACATATGAAGATTTCGAACTGGATGATGAATACTCGGAAATTTCGTCTGAAGAATAGTAAAATGTTTTTGTTTTATTATTATCGCATCAACTTATTTTTTGTTACAATTTACCACTTATATTCATCCAAAACTTGAAGAAAGAAAACATTTAATCATTTGTGAGCAGTTTACATTTATGGAGAATTAAAAGTTTGACTTGAATGACGTTGTGCTTGGATTGGTGTAAGCCAATGAATAGTTGTTGGACGGTTCCAACGTTGTTTTTGGATTGGTGAAAACCAATGAATAGCTGTCGGACGGTTCCGACGTTGTTTCTGGATTGGTGAAAACGAATGAATAGTTGTCGGACGGTTCCGACGTTGTGTTTGGATTGGTGTAAACCAATGTATAGTTGTTGGGCGGTTCCAACGTTGTTTCTGGATTGGTGAAAACAAATGAATAGTTGTCGGACGGTTCCGACGTTGTGTTTGGATTGGTGTAAACCAATGAATAGTTGTTGGACGGTTCCAAAGTTGTTTTTGGATTGGTGAAAACCAATGAATAGTTGTTGCATGTAAAAGAGATAATGAGCGCAGGTATGTATGTATAACTGTTGGTTTTGCTCGGGGTTCGGCGTCCTCATCAGGACGATGGCATATTATTCGTGATCTTCTCGCAAGGCGGAGTAGGAAGTTGGCATTTCGGTCGATCATTGTTATACATTAATCTATTAAAAACATTATTCTATTTTACTTCATCAACAGAAATTATGGGCTTCCAGTATAATTTTGGCTTTTTTACGTACTCTTAAGCAAAATATAATTTAGAAATTAAGTTTTTTTAACTAATATAAGGTATACTTCGGCACATTCTGCCCTTAAAAACCGCTTTCTTTATTACATTTCGAATAGTTTGAATAGAGACTTTCTTTTTAACCCGATGCTTTGTTTCAAACGATTTGGTTGGTTTATATTTTGTTATTACATGTCTCACTGTATATCTTGATTTTCCCATTAGTATTCTATTCTCAGAATACCCCATTCATGTTTTTCAACGTCGCAAAATACATTCGCAGGTTTTCCCGCTCACCGATTTCCTTTTCACACTTATTTTTAATAACACCCTCTGTTGACAGAACTGAACATGCAGCAAAGAACGAAGTAGGCGATGGGAAAAATCGTGTGACAGGAAGAAAATAAAAAACAAATGAGTGACAGAGAAAAAGTAGTCGCATTGAAAAAGACGATAAAAACAGAATTTTGTAGTTGTCTAAAATTATCTTCAAACATCTGAATCATCTAAAATAATCATTAATTATCTTGAGTTATCTTGATAAAGAAATAAAGGTTACTACAAAATTGACCAAAGTCTTTAAGTTGTGTTAAGCACAACATTCTACAAAATTCTTAAGAGAATTAATTTGACATTATGGCTGAAAACGAAGATTTTTCAACAAGCGAATTACACCGATCAAAACGGATACGCTCTAAGGCTGCCAACAACATTGCAAGCTGTGCCGCTGATAAAACAAGCTGTTCCGAAAATGAAGAAAGCTGTTCCGAAAATGAAGAAAGCTGTTCCGAAAATGAAGAAAGCTGTCCTGTCTGCCAGAATGCAGACAATAACGAAATGGTGCAGTGTGATAAGTGCAATAAGTGGTTCCATTTTAAATGCGCTGGAGTCTCCAGTGACATAGAAAATCTAGATTGGATGTGCTCTACATGCTCGTTAGTTAAAGACCGTAGCCATCACGATTCGCCAAGTAAGCCAACAGAAACAAATGCGACTGTTTCAAAACGCAAAAGGATTAGGTTACAAATCCTGGAAGAACAGAGGCTACTACAGGCAAAAAGAGACGAAGAGTACTTGGAAAGAAAATTCAAGTTACTCATGGAAGACAGCGCAAGTGACGATGAAGTTCCAGTGATATCTTTGGAAAGTAAACTCCGGTCGGAAAACGCAAATCAAGCTCAACAGCAATCAATATCAACAAGCGCCGACAAGACGGAAGTAGTAAATGCTGCAGCACAGCTGAATGACTACGACAAGCCGAAGATTAACCAACCTATATCAAAAACAGAACAACCATCGAGCTATATTGTGAATCAAATTCGCCAGCGCGACGTTTCAACACTCTCTTCGCTACACAATAAAGAATCAGTCCTGACCACGAAAATCGATGTGGATCAAGGATCTTCAGCAATCTCATCGCAACAAATAGCTGCCAGGCAGACTCTAGCAAGAGAGTTGCCTGTATTTAGTGGAAACCCTGAAGAGTGGCCATTGTTTATTAGCATGTTTGCTAGTACCAACAAATTGTGTGGATATGGCAACGAGGAGAATTTAGTCCGGCTGCAGAGATGTTTAAAAGGAAAAGCACTAGAGTCAGTGCGAAGCCGATTATTGCTACCTGCCAACGTTCCGGATATAATAAATACTTTACGTATGATATACGGACGCCCGGAAATAATAATAAAATCACTCGTGGAGAAAATGCGAAGTGAACCTGTGCCTAGAATGGATAAATTGGATACAGTGATAACATTTGCGTTGTCAGTGGAAAATATGTGCGCTACAATGGAAGCGTCAGATATGCAAGCACATATCGCCAATCCTGTTTTATTGCAGGAATTGGTAGACAAATTGCCGCCGCCGCTAAAATTGAATTGGGCAGAACATAAAAGGAAAATCACTGATGTCAATATGTCACTTTTATGTCGTTACTCATTACTATTACTACTATCTGCGAGGACAGCTCAAAAAAATGTGTACCCTTACAACAACAACGGAAAATATGTACTCTTATGAGCATGACATTCTTAAAAGATTTAAAAAAGATTAATTAGTAAGAAAACAGTTTTATTTTTAAGAATATAAAAAAATTGCTCTTGACAAATACCAATAGAGAAGGAACTTTATACCAAGCTTAATGAAAATTTAAAAATTTTTTATTCGAAATTAAAATAAACCATCATCCGCAAATTTTTTGGTCTTCGTCTACTTCGCCTGTCCGATATTATGTGGCCTGTTTTTGGAAATATTCTCTCACACAGAAGTTGCTGGTACTCCTAAATATTTTTTCGCGAACTTTCCTAATCTTGGATAAGTTTGTGACCTTGTTTCCCACTATTTAAGAGGATTTTGATTCCTCCGATTGTTGGGCTCTTCACTGAATTGTCATATTTAAATGAGGGTCTTCCGAATGTTGGGGTTGATCTGGCACATGCAACTATTGTTTCTAATACAGACCACAATCTAATCTAATCATCAGGTCTAGTTGTTGTGCTTGGGATTGAACTGGCTGTAGATTCTTCAGTCCCAAGATCATTACTTGAAGTTTGAATGACATCAATTGAAGCTTGCATGTTAGTTTGTTCAGCTTCTTCCTTCAGTTCGTCCTTCTCTTTCACTACAGTCAAAGCTGATTCATCGCTGAACTCATACTTTTTGAAACGCGGGTATAAGTATGTTGCTTTGGTAAGATGGGACCAACTAACCCTGTTGTCATCTTTATGACTTTTTATGGATACCAAACTTTTCCTGAATAATCTTAAACAGTCGATTCTCCACTTCGCCTCACTGAAGCAAGAAGTTTGCGGAAAATTTTATTAAGAAGTGTTACAAAAAATGTTTCGCTTTTTAAACATGCACCCACTAGGGAGCCAACCTCCTCGGTAAGGCTGGACATGAGTCCAGGGGCATCTTACCTCCCGCGGTCTCGTAAATTTTACAACCCCGGTGGGGTTGGAGATACCCTCGTGGCAACCTGCAGTCACGAGGATGGCCTCAGCACAGCCAAAGAAGCCAACTGACGACCCAAAAAGGATCTCGACCTGTTAATCCTTAGCAATTTAAGTGCTACTTTCAGTTTTCCCGGACGGTTTTCCGGCGGATTTTATTTTGCCGAATCTTCGAAACTAGGCCGCTTTTTCCCAGACTTGTATGAAAATTTTGCCCGAAACAACTGAGAAAGGTTCCCGAATTTACCCTAGACAAAAAAAAAAGATTTTGGAAAAAATTGACGTTTTTGCCCAATTTCATTCTATCAACATTTTTTTCGCCCTTAAAATATTACTATTGTACTCCCCGATCACTTTCAATCATCGAAAGCGCCGCAAATGCATTTTTTGCCAAACTATGGTCAAAAAACCCCTTACTCCCCTACAAAACTGAAATTTTTGTATCACAGCAATAGGTCTTGGCCCGTTATGTCCCAAACCACTCTAACCCAAAATTAGCCGATTTCAGCTACTTTT
Organism: Nemotelus nigrinus; assembly: GCA_947369275.1. Lineage (NCBI taxonomy): Eukaryota > Metazoa > Arthropoda > Insecta > Diptera > Stratiomyidae > Nemotelus > Nemotelus nigrinus. The sequence goes on from OX376374.1 coordinate 76,786,230, forward strand.
GCCGTATCTTCGAAACTTGGCCGCTTTTTCCTAGACTTGCATGGAAATGTCGTCCGAAACAACTCAGAGAGGTCCCCGAATTCATGCTAGACCAAAAAATAGATTTTAGAAAAAATGGACGTTTCTGCTCAATTTTCCCTATCAACATTTTTTCACCCGTAAAATATTACTATTGTGCTCGGCGACCACTTTCAATCATCGAAAGCGCCATAACGGCAGTTTTTGCCAAACTATGGCCAAAAAACCCCTCACTCCCCTACAAAACCGAAATTTTTGTATCACAGCAATAGGTCTTGGACCGTTATGTCCCAAAACACTCTAACCCAAAATTGGCCGATTTGGTCCGATTTCAGCTACTTTTACCCTAAAAACTTTTTGAATATTTGAATAAAATACTTCCAAGTACGAAAATACTCGACAGTACGAAAATACTCGATACAAAAATACGCGATACGAAAACACTTGCAAGTACGAAATACTCGTGATAACGAATTCAAAAGCCATCAAACATCCAGCAATCGAAATCGTTACTCATCTCATTCCTTACTTTGTGAATCGATCACGAATTCAAAAGTAACGAAATGGTATCATTCATTATCGTTACTCATTTCATTCCTTACTTTCAATCACGAATTCAAAAGTAACGAAATGGTCAGAATTCATTATCGTTACTCGTTACTCATTTCATTCCTTACTTTCGATCACGAATTCAAAGTAACGAAATGGTCAGAATTCATTATCGTTACTCGTTACTCATTTCATTCCTTACTTTCGATCACGAATTCAAAAGTAACGAAATGGTCAGAATTCATTATCGTTACTCGTTACTCATTTCATTCCTTACTTTCGATCACGAATTCAAAAGTAACGAAATGGTCAGAATTCATTATCGTTACTCGTTACTCGTTACTCATTTCATTCCTTACTTTCGATCACGAATTCAAAAGTAACGAAATGGTATCATTCATTATCGTTACTCATTTCATTCCTTACTTTCAATCACGAATTCAAAAGTAACGAAATGGTCAGAATTCATTATCGTTACTCGTTACTCATTTCATTCCTTACTTTCGATCACGAATTCAAAAGTAACGAAATGGTCAGAATTCATTATCGTTACTCGTTACTCGTTACTCATTTCATTCCTTACTTTCGATCACGAATTCAAAAGTAACGAAATGGTCGGAATTCATTATCGTTACTCGTTACTCATTTCATTCCTCAAAGGAACGAAAAGTAACCATTACTTTGCACACGTAGAGACTAGAGACCGGTCTCTAGATCACCCCAAGCTTGGATATCATTGCTGCCCGTTGACTCGGTAACGAAATGCATTTTGTGTGTCGTTTGGCCTTAGAACGACGAAGGAACGATTGTGAGAAAAGTAATGGTTACTTTCGTTTTCCGGTAATGATTACTTTTCGTTACTTTGAGTAACCATTACTTTTAAGTCGTTCATTACTTTTTGAACACCACTACTATTCACGTAGATCATTTGGGCCCTTACCCGCGAAGCAAACGTGGTAACCAGTATGTAATCGGTATGATATGTAGGAAGTTCGTTATTTTAAAGCCTGTAAAATCAACGGAAGTCAAGGCTGTCCTCCAACTACTGGAAACCACTACGCAGTTTTTCGGTGTTCCTTCGAGAATAATTTCTGACCGTGGGACGGCGTATACTTCAAAAAAAATTTAAAGCTTTTTGCCAAGAACATCTCATTCAGCATATTCTTACGGCGGTGCAAACTCCGCGAGCTAACGGACAAATCGAGCGGACTTTTCGAACTGTTAAGACTGCGATATCGACAATGACGGATGGAGATGAAAGAGATTGGGATTCGAACATACGTAACATTCAATGGGCCTTAAATTCTTCTAAATATTCTACTACGAAAAAAACACCATTCGAATTAGTGATGGGATATTCTCCTAGAAACGCGGTTGGGAACATCTTATCATTGGCAGTTGAGGATATTACAATAACAACTAACGACGACGACAATGTTACACTTGCAGAGCTTCAGCGAAGGATGCAGACGACAACGAATCAATACACCCATACTCGAGATGACCTACCAAAGAAGCGGTTGGAGGCACTAGAAAATACACATCAAAGGCAACAGAAGCAGATCAATTTATTCCAAAAGAACCATCATCGCACTCCAAAGCAGTACCAAGAGGATGATCTGGTACTTGTCAAATTTGACCCACCAGCGGATGGCGCTTCAAGAAAACTAAAGCCTAGATATCGAGGGCCATATCAAGTGCGAAAGGTACTGGGGAATGATCGCTATCTGCTGACCGACCCCGACTCTGTTCAAATATCTTCCAAGCCGTATGAGTCAGTTCATGCCTCAGATAGGATGAAAATGTGGTGTACATATGAAGATTTCGAACTGGATGATGAATACTCGGAAATTTCGTCTGAAGAATAGTAAAATGTTTTTGTTTTATTATTATCGCATCAACTTATTTTTTGTTACAATTTACCACTTATATTCATCCAAAACTTGAAGAAAGAAAACATTTAATCATTTGTGAGCAGTTTACATTTATGGAGAATTAAAAGTTTGACTTGAATGACGTTGTGCTTGGATTGGTGTAAGCCAATGAATAGTTGTTGGACGGTTCCAACGTTGTTTTTGGATTGGTGAAAACCAATGAATAGCTGTCGGACGGTTCCGACGTTGTTTCTGGATTGGTGAAAACGAATGAATAGTTGTCGGACGGTTCCGACGTTGTGTTTGGATTGGTGTAAACCAATGTATAGTTGTTGGGCGGTTCCAACGTTGTTTCTGGATTGGTGAAAACAAATGAATAGTTGTCGGACGGTTCCGACGTTGTGTTTGGATTGGTGTAAACCAATGAATAGTTGTTGGACGGTTCCAAAGTTGTTTTTGGATTGGTGAAAACCAATGAATAGTTGTTGCATGTAAAAGAGATAATGAGCGCAGGTATGTATGTATAACTGTTGGTTTTGCTCGGGGTTCGGCGTCCTCATCAGGACGATGGCATATTATTCGTGATCTTCTCGCAAGGCGGAGTAGGAAGTTGGCATTTCGGTCGATCATTGTTATACATTAATCTATTAAAAACATTATTCTATTTTACTTCATCAACAGAAATTATGGGCTTCCAGTATAATTTTGGCTTTTTTACGTACTCTTAAGCAAAATATAATTTAGAAATTAAATTTTTTTAACTAATATAAGGTATACTTCGGCACATTCTGCCCTTAAAAACCGCTTTCTTTATTACATTTCGAATAGTTTGAATAGAGACTTTCTTTTTAACCCGATGCTTTGTTTCAAACGATTTGGTTGGTTTATATTTTGTTATTACATGTCTCACTGTATATCTTGATTTTCCCATTAGTATTCTATTCTCAGAATACCCCATTCATGTTTTTCAACGTCGCAAAATACATTCGCAGGTTTTCCCGCTCACCGATTTCCTTTTCACACTTATTTTTAATAACACCCTCTGTTGACAGAACTGAACATGCAGCAAAGAACGAAGTAGGCGATGGGAAAAATCGTGTGACAGGAAGAAAATAAAAAACAAATGAGTGACAGAGAAAAAGTAGTCGCATTGAAAAAGACGATAAAAACAGAATTTTGTAGTTGTCTAAAATTATCTTCAAACATCTGAATCATCTAAAATAATCATTAATTATCTTGAGTTATCTTGATAAAGAAATAAAGAAATAAAATTGACCAAAGTTGTGTTAAGCACAACACCCTCAGTAAAAATGTTTTTACAAAACACTTTTCAAGCTAGACTGAATAGAAATATCATATTTTCATGATTTTAAGTACATTTAATGGTATTTTTTTTGCAGGAATTACAAATAATTTCAGATAAAACTGAGCTGTGGCTTAACTTTTTTTGCGCTATTTTGGATCACCAGTGACAAATTTTACGTTAATGTTGTGATTTTTTTTTTCGTTTCGTTTTTTCGATATTGTTCTTAAAGCAAACATCTGAAACTTTTAATTTAATGAAAACCACCATCATTTATGATAAAAGTCATAGTGCCTAAACTTTTTTTACCCACTGTATAAACGCTGGATATAGTAAGGTTTTATTTTATACATATCCTTTCTTCCGCGTACGGCACTATGCCCAATTTAGAAAACTGAATCTTCAGCGCAAATTAGATAAGTTATAAGCCATGTAATATTAATCTAATTTGCATTAGCTCATACACTCAAATAGACATGTATTTACAATCTTTACTATGCGATGACGAGTATTTGAATAAAACTGAAGTTTCGTAAAACGAGAACTCTGACCACAGGAAAGCAACAAGTAGACATAGAAGCAAATGGTACGCAGTATCGATTTTTCATATACATCGTTTCGAAAACCATCCATGCTAAATTCAATTAGCAAAGCATATACTTACATCTTCAAACACACTCCCTACGTTTGCTGTGACTAGAAAAAACGGGATTGAATCGATTTCCATCATTTCTTTCAGATCTTTCCTCCTATTTCCGCGACACTCCTCCAAACACTTGCGCACTGAACTGCTTGTGAAGTTTTATCTTAATTGTGATAAGATAAATTTTCTTCCGTGAAATCACAACTACTTGATTTAATTATGATATTTTTTGCTTATGTTTCCATTGGCTTGTCTACATTTGAGCATTTTAGGACAAACGCTAACTTAACATTACTGCTCTGCTGTATAGAAAATAAAGAATGTATCCATGGGTACATATGAACTAATTTACGGCAACTAGTTTTTGGCAGCTCTTAATTCAAATCAATGCACGAGCGTTTCTATATTTACACTGATATTTACATTTTATTGCGAGACTGCAAGACTGTGCAGCATGCCCTGCACTTTGAAACTGACAGTTGACACTGACAGGCTGCGACATGAGTACGCTCAATGCTTCGGCTGACTGCATTTGCGAATTTTTGATCGTAGGTTTCTATGTTAAGGCTGGTACTGAGTTAAGCATAGTACTGAGTTCGATTTCACGTGAAATTTTCATGCAAAATTTCACGTGAAATCTGTTTCGGCGAAAAATTAGCTTGAAAATAAGCAAGAGTTGTACTTAGTTCTTAAGCATAGTACTGAGTTCGATTTCACGTGAAATTTTCATACAAAATTTCACGTGAAATTGGTTTCGGCGAAAATTTAGCTTGAAAATAAGCAAGTTTGGTACTGTGTTCTTAGCATGAAAAGTTGCTTTGAAGTTGCCTTAGCTTCGAAAACATAGATGGCACTAAAACATGTTGTCAATCATTTTACGCCAATTTAGTTTGTGCAGTTCATTCTCTCGAGCTAAAAAGTGACATTTAGTGTTTGAATTTGAAAATTGAGCAGTGCAAATGACTTTCCAATAAGAAAATCGATCGAAAATTGAAATTCTTGACATTTTATCACAGCTTTGCGTGGTTTACCTCGGCGCATATGCGCGCGTACGGACGCAGACCCATCTTTGGTTGGACGTGTACTCTGTTCTTAGCATGAAAAGTTGCTTCGAAGTAGCTTTCGCTTTGAAAATATAGATGGCACTGACACATGTCTCCTGTAGCGATCAGTAAAGTCGTAAAGCGCCACCTGGGCTTGGACTAAAGCTTGAAACATAAATAGCGATCTTTTTAGAAATATTTCTTTCTTCTTACATGTTCCACGAACGCGATCAGACGCCATCAAATATACGCTTGTGAAATCAAACTTAAGTTTAAGTGTTAAGCCTGGTAATGTATTCGACGAACGAAATACAGCGAAAACGTCTGTGCGGAATCGAGTGAAACAAAGTTCCGCACCCCGACACCGGGGGCAGTATAAATTGCCACTGATGACATTTAACAAGTGCATTACATTTGAATTCGGTGCATATAAATTTAACTAATCGGCATTAAAAATGATATTATCGGCAAAACAAAAACTACTGTTGCAAGGATGCTCTGTTCATCCATCCATTTTCACCCATTTTTCAATATAAAATCCGCAAATTCGAATGAAATTATGAGCTGTCAAGTTTTTCGCATCAATTTAAGGTACCTGGGTCATTAAATGGCCGCGAAATTTAACTTATACATAGTGCAGCGCCATCTCAGAGCGAGTCACTGCGTTGTCTTTGAAGACACTTATACGTCTTGGAACACATTACTGACGAGCAAAACCAAACGAAACGAAATTCCGCGCCAGGCTGATTTTGTATGGGATTTGACACTTTGTTTCGTTTCGCGTCGAATACATTTCAGGGCTTTATTCATAAATAAACTATTATTGTAACGCAAACAAAGTGTTTACCTTTATATTGAGACTCTATAAATTGATGACTTCCCGACAGTGAAATCGCAGTGTCGTCGACAGTAAACTTGAAAACCATAATTTGAAAATGGCGACTCCACCGACGCCCGGAACAAGTACAACAAGCGATACGAGTGATACACCGCGGAAACAGGAATTTACACGCAGAAGTGAAGATTTTTTTCCGCCTCGCATTGATGCCATACGCGATTTGAAATTGCCACCATTTTGGACACGACGCCCGAATTTATGGTTCGTCCAAGTGGAAGCGCAATTCTCAATATCACGCATCGTTTCCGATAGTGTTAAGGTCCAACTAGTGATGAGTCTGCGTCCGTACGTTGACGTATGCGCCGAGGTAAACCACGCAAAGCATATGTTGCACCCAAACATAACTTTCCGAACAGCCAGAAAAGTGGCATGCTCCTTAAGCAACCTTTTGCTCAATTTTTGCTATGAGCTGTCCGTACGTAAAGTGGTGATGAGATACGACTTGATATACGTTCGCTTATGCGTTGTATGGGCACTTAAATTCACTCATGTTTGCGTACGTCAAAAAGTGCCTTTTTTGCTCTAAAACCGGTCGGTTTTGACAGACGATTCCAGCCGCAGACTCATCTTTGGTTAGGGCTTTAAATTTAACATCGTAGTGGCAAATATCGATTCATCAATTCTGGAGCAAATCGCTGACGTAGTGGAAAATCCTCCCTTAACCGATAAGTACGAGGAATTGAAGAAGCAAATAATTGCCAGGTACGCCGAAACGCCGGAGCGAAACCTAACGAAAGTTTTGACGGAACTGGAGTTGGGTGATCAACGTCCGTCACAACTGTACAGACAAATAAAAACTCTGGCTGGGGACCAATTACCTGCTGAGGCAGTGCGAGCGTTATGGCTTAGAAGGCTTCCGCCTCGCGTCCGTGCGATTCTCTCCGTCGCAGCTGACGTAGCTACGAATCCGATGTTGGAAATGGCCGACAAGATAGCGGAGGAGTTAAGTGCCCCAAGCATTTCATCAGCCAGCATAATGAAAGCCGAAGACGCAGCAAGTACTATTGAAGATACATTGTCAAAAGTTCTCGACAGACTTAAGAACTTGGAAATGAAATGCCGCGGGAAAAGGTATTTTACTACACGTTCTCGTTCACGTTCGCGTTCGAAAACACGTGATATTGCAAAAACAGACTCTCCAAATTGCTACTACCATCGTATTTATGGTGAGAAAGCACGAAAATGTCGCGAACCGTGCAGCTATAATTTGACAAAAAACTAGCGTCGCCGTCGTCAAATAGTGCGGTCAACGACGGAATTGATTCTCCTAAGAACCGCCTAGTTATTATCGACAAATTTTCGAATCAATCTTTCTTAGTTGACACAGGCGTGGACATTTCGATAATTCCGTGCAAAAAAGCTACCAAAAATACGAGCGTGGAAGGAAATATTAAGCTATATGCGGCAAATGGAACTGTTATAAATACTTTTGGGGAAAAAATTCTTACATTAAATTTAGGATTACGTAGAATATTTAAGTGGCCTTTCTGCATAGTGGAAGTTGAACGCCCTATAATTGGCGCAGACTTCTTGCGATATTTTAATTTGCTTGTTGATGTTAGGAATAAAAAGTTGATCGATAACGAAACACAACTTTCAACTATTGCACAAATAATGGGTAAACCGGTATCATCGATAACGACAATAAACCTAAATGAACCTTATTCCGATTTATTAAAAGAATATGAAACTGTCACAAATTCTACAATATGCGTACCGCCCACAGAAGCAATATATATAAAACATCATATAGTAACGCGAGGCCCCCCTATTTTTGAAAAACCACACCGTTTGCCACCGGATAAATATAAAGCCGCAAAACTTGAATTCGAGTACATGGCCGAAAAAGGGATTTGTCGTCCGTCACGTAGTCCGTGGGCCAGCCCACTCCATTTAGTGCCAAAAAAATCTGGCGAATGGAGGGCGTGTGGCGACTACAGGCGTTTAAATGCCATAACAGTCCCTGATCGTTATCCGATTGCAAATATTGAAGATTTTACACATAATCTTCACGGAAAAACCGTATTTTCAACTATAGACCTGGTACGAGCGTATCACCAAATACCAGTATCAACCGAAGATATTGAAAAAACCGCAGTTACTACGCCGTTTGGCTTATTTGAATTCTTAGCGATGCCATTTGGATTAAAAAACGCGGCGCAAACGTTTCAACGCTATATCGATATGGTACTGAGAGGTCTAGAATTTTGTTTTTGTTATTTAGATGACATATTAGTAGCTTCTAGTTCAAAAGATGAGCACGATTGTCATCTACGACAAGTTTTCGATCGTTTACGAAAATACGGAATAAAAATAAACGTAGCAAAATGTAAGTTTGGACGAACTTCGGTTCAATACCTTGGCTACACCGTAAAACGCCAAGGTATTACTCCACTGTCAACTAAAGTGGATGCTATACTGCACTATAAAAAACCACAAACTATACAAGATCTGAGACGTTATTTAGGAATGATAAATTTCTACCGTAAATTTTTGCAAAACGCAGCAGAAGTTTTAGCACCGCTAAACGCCTACCTGGTGGATTCCAAAAAAAATGATAAACGCATCATAAATTGGACACCTACGGCAGAAAAAGCCTTTAAAGAAAGTAAAGAACTATTTACTGAAATAACATTGCTAAACCATCCGATAGAAAACGCTACATTGGCAATAGCAACAGATGCTTCCGATTTTGGTATGGGAGCGGTATTGGAACAATATCATAACAATAGATGGCAACCATTGGGGTTTTTTTCCCGAAAATTCAGCGAAGCGCAGAAAAAATACAGCGTTTATGACAAAGAATTGCTTGCCATATATTCTGCCATTAAACATTTCCGAGATCGAGTAGAAGCTCGGAAATTTAGCATCAAATGTGACCACAAACCGCTAAGCTATGCTTTTATGCAAAAAGCAACAAAAGCATCGCCCCGACAGCTCAGACAACTAGAATTTATAGCGCAGTATACAAAGGACATTATATACGTACAAGGAAGGTCATATCCAGTGGCGGATGCGCTATCTCGAATTGATGTGATAACCAACCATTCGAGCATCGACATGTCAGATTTAGCAGCAGAGCAAAAGAACGATCCAGAGCTGCAGGAGCTGTTAAATTCGGAGACATCATTAAAACTAAAAAAACTTGTTGTTAATGGAAAAGCAATTTATTGCGACGTTTCAACGCAAAATACTCGTCCATACATACCCCTGTCTCTTCGTCGAAAAGCCTTCAACATCGTACCAGTGCTGCCATATTAGGGATTTTAACCCTAGATTTAGGGATATTTTAAAGACTTCAGGGGACAAACAGGGGGAAAAAATATTCAGGGTTTTGTTTAGGGTATTCTGAAATTTGACAATGCATTTTTCCGGAACGGATGTTTCGATAAATAATAATTTCGACATACGTCATGTCCACCTTATTCTGATATAAGAAAATATAAAATATCAATCTTCAATCATACCAATAAGCGGATATTGGTGATGCTGTTCCAAAATTTATATTTCTACCTTACCGATTGACGACAGAGGCCGCGATTGCCCTACCCTATATCTCTATCTGTTCAGCTGAGTGACCGATTCACTTTTTCGTAGGTACTATTTGCAATACGCTGTCGTAAAATCCATGATTGGGTCATTTAACCGCCCTCGCTCTACACTCAAAAAAATTTTGGTTGAATATTATTCTTATAATAGTAGGAAACTGGTATCCTCTTATTAAAGATGTAAATTTACAAAAGTGCGTAAAAAGAATATTTTTTTACTACCAAATCGTGTAATTTTACCCTAAAAAATGATGTAATTTTATGGCTTTGGCGCAAAGGTGAATAGCAAACTAGTAAATTTACAAAAAGCTGTGCATTATTCAGCTGATATGACGTAAAAGCAAAAAATGTACATCGAATGTGTAAAAAAATTTGTGATTCGTTATTTTAAACGGAAAAATGAATATATTTCCTATTATCAAAGTATTAATTATAGACCCACTTTTTAGAGTGTATCATTGTTTGATGTGTATTGCATTTAACACGGCGATATCCCAAAATATCGAAATAAGTCATATTCGTTTCTCCGAGCTCGCTTATTAATTAATCAACCGATAAAATCTGCCCATGGTACTGCCTAACTGTCTCTCGCGACTCTGTCGATAATAAACCTTTCGGGACTAATTTTTTCTAAGTGAAAACTTAACGCACCCAGGAAAAAATTAGTCCCAAAAGATAAGGATGAGTGAAGGAAAGTTTCACCTTACCCTAAAAAAGTTTGCTTCAAGTGACGAAAGTCTTACACATATAAAAATGTATATATAAATAACCTGGTTTTTGAGAATCCCGAAAAATTTCCCGGAAATGACGTCTATGGGTACTTAGGGTATTTTCAGGGATAAATAGGAATTGTCTGGGGGTAAGCCGCAGCGCCTATCTGGCAGCACTGCATCGTACATCGATTATCACATCCTGGCGCACGAGCAACAAGTAAACTGGTGAGAGCTAAATTCGTTTGGCCGAGCATGAAAAGGGACGTCACAGCTTGGACAAAAAACTGCCTCCAATGTCAACGTTCTAAAGTCGGTCGGCACGTAAAACATTTTCCTCTCCAGTTTGCTGCACCCGACAATAGATTCGATCACGTTCACATTGATATTGTGGGACCATTGCCATTGATTAATAACAAGCGATATGTGCTCACAATGATCGATCGATTTTCCCGTTGGACAGAGGCCGCTCCGATAAGCGAAATTTCCGCAGACACAATTGCCACGACATTTTATACGTACTGGGTAGCTCGTTTCGGCACACCTAAAATTTTAACATCGGACAGAGGAAGTCAATTTGATGCCATATTGTTTCGATCGCTTGCAAGATTAATCGGCTGTAAGCAAATCCGCACAACTGCATATCATCCGTCAGCAAACGGTATGATCGAACGTTGGCACCGTTCGCTAAAAGTTGCATTAATGGCACACGAAAATAGTAATTGGATTGAGAGCTTACCTACTGTTCTTTTGGGACTACGAACAGCTTTTAAGGAATTTTTCGAATCAGAAGAACGACCAAGTGATCCTGAAAATTTTCTCTCGAAATTTAAGCGAGAAATGCAACGACTTCGACCGTCTCCTGTAGAAAACCACTGCAATAAAAGTATATTCGTGCATAAAGAATTAGCCAATTGCACTCATGTATTTCTTCGCGTCGACAACGTCAAAAAGCATCTTCAACAACCATATACTGGACCATTTAAAATATTAAGTCGAATCTCAGATAGAGTCTACAAAATCGAAATAAACGAAAAAGCAGTAAACGTATCAACCGAAAGGATCAAACCAGCTTTTATTTTAAACACGAATGTAACGAACGAACCTGAAAATAGCAAATCAACGACATCAACAAAAACGTCACATTTTCTAGATTCAAATACAAGCAGAAACAAGCAGCCACAGCCAACTTTGCGAACATATCCAGGATCGAAGTTGAAAAAATTGACAGTTAATGACAATTCTTGTAATGACAAATAAGTAATGACAATTCTTGAGGGGGAAGTACTGTAACGACCAGCCCCTGGACATGGACGGTATAACTTTCCACCATTAGCCCCTTCAATCCTCTCGCGCAGAAAGCATGTTAAAGCTGTCTTTACGCCATTTCGCTCTCATTGTCAAATTGGAGGGGAACTACTTGGATTTGACCCGATTTGACAATGAGCAGACAAAAAATTACTACCATCCCTTTCAATGTCAATCTTATGGGCATGTCCACTCCATTTCTACTATCTCACTGGTAGCGACCAGTAAAGTCGTAAAGCGCCACCTGGGCGTGGACTAAAGCTTGAAACATAAATAGCGACCTTTATAGCCCGTTCACACTAGGCTCTAAATCAGGCGATTTCGATCAGCTGATCGCTTTAGAGCTAAATCAACTTAAATCTACCTGATTACCCATACATTTTTTTCCCCTTCTGACAGAGTTAATCAAGTAGATTTAGAGTTAATCAAGTACAAATCAGGTACTATTGTGAATTTTTCCGGGCTGAATTGTTCTCAGAGCGTGCTTAATTCCATCCGTGAGAGGGAGAGTAGATTTCAACGAAATGTCATTCGAATTTCGTTCAAATATAGCAAAAATTGGACAAAAAAGGAAAATGTGAGTTGTACAAAATGAAAAGAAAATGCTCTTGCATGTTTCTGCATCATTTTGAACAACTTTCATGCAAAAAAAATTGTACACACAAATTCGAATGACAGTTCGCTCTCTAAATCTCCTCATTCTAAATCACTTCGGGTAGTGTGAACGCTTACCTGATTAACTTTGACAGCTTCTAAATCTACTTGATTTAGAGTCGAGTGTGAACGGCTTATTATAGAAATATTTCTTTCTTCTTACATATTCCACGAACGCGATCAGACGCCATCAAATATACGCTTGTGAAATCAAACTTAAGTTTAAGTGTTATTCATAAATAAACTATTATTGTAACGCAAGCAAAGTGTTTACCTTTACATTGAGACTCTATACTCCAATCATTTCACGCCAATTTAGTTTGTGCAGTTCATTCTTTGGAGCTAAAAAGTGACATTTGGTGTTTCAATTTGAAAATGGAGCAGTGCAAATGTCTTTCCAATAAGAAAATCGACCGAAAAGTGAAATTCTTGACATTTTATCCGTCAGATATGAGCAGTGTCTCTGCTTTTCTCCATTGCCAAAATGTTCGCTCGAAAGAATGACGAAATAACGGAGACATGTCAAAATTTAGCTTCACGATTAAAGGCTAGTACTGAGCTAATTTCACGTGAAATTTTGTATGAAAATTTCACGTGAAATCGAACTCAGTACTATGCGTTAAGGCTGGTACTGAGCTAATTTGACAGCAACCGGATTTTTGGCTCCCATATAGTGATAGAGTGAAAGGCAAGGGGGAAGGCACAAACTCGCGACACACACCTACAGGCGTTTACAGTGTTTCTGCTACTCTTAATATCTTTATACTCAAAGGCTTTTCTCCATTGCCAAAATTTTTGCTCGAAAGAATGACCAGATAATGTAGACATGTCAAAATTTCCCGTGAAATCGAACTCAGTACTATGCTTTAAGCAAAATTTAGCTTGAACATAAGCAATGCCTTCTAGAAGTACGGACCGTCAGCCTACGTAATCGTTCTCACCGTGACGTAATGAGTTAAGGAAATTTGACTTTTCCACGAGGCAGTGCCGATGTACACGGAGATTTCACTTGCGGTTTTTTGGTTAAAATATGAATAAAACGTTAGTTTTTTGTGGGTGGACGCGTTATAATAATAATATTTAGTCATTACGTACACTTTGTACCAATTAATTGTATCGCGACAGTAAATCGACACGAAACATCACATAACCTAACACCAGCCGATAAAGATTTCGTAGCGAATTTTTCCAATTATACCGCACGAACCGCGTTAATTTTTATTTTAGCTGTTCACTAGCACTGTTCCGCACATCTCACTTTATTTTCATTTCACTAACTTTAACACAACCTGTTCAATTAACATTTTCCCGCGGACGTCCTATAAGACTGCGTGTGTTTTTCGCGACACTTTGACAGTCTAGTGGGACGTCATTACTCCGCGAGAAAGGTGTCGCAATGGTTGATTGTGTGTCCTCCACCACAAAGAGTACAACAGACATCTGATGAATTGGCAGTGGTCAATGAAAGTTTTTTGACCGCTGATTTTGGTGTTGCTCTTGGTAATTTGCTGCCAAGTGCTTCTAACGTCAATGTTTATAACACATCTTGCAAATATGCAGAATACATTACTGGAAATAGTTACCAACACTTACCATGGTAAAATTAACCCATTGCTGCTAAATGCCTCACAATTACACAAACAAATCCAGGTCATGAGAGATCACTTACCAGCAAATCAAATCGTACCCGTCTCCGAAAAATCACCACTTGGTATATATAATGCCGCCATAGTTAAGACCAGAACTACACATAATAACATCATCTTTGATATACACCAATGTTAAAATCTGAAATAATCTATTGAAACACGTTAGCTTGACTTCTGACGATTGAAAAGGTTGCTCCAAGAATTGCAACAAATGCCTCAGAGTAGGAATTTCTCGTGGCATCTGGAGAGTTTGCTCGAATAAGACATGTGTGGCTTTATCCAATTTCTTGACAAGTAAGAAAACCAGAATAGGATCCCATTGGTCTACTTGCACATCTAACGCTTGTAATGCTCTTACGCATTCTTGCGCTGTGTCATGGAGGGATTTTATTGCCTCTGATGAATCATTATTAATACAGGGTTGCGACATTAGTTTGCCCAACACAGCACTAACCAGAAGCCTCTTATTGTGGTAGCGCTCCTTAATCAAGTGCCATGCGGGTTGGTAATTGCTATCACAAACCGGTGACGAATGAGGGCTTCTGCTTCACCCGTTAGATTCGTTTTCAAAAACCACAGTTTTTGGGCTGGGCCTATTGCATTTTGGTCAATTAACTGACTGAATAGGTCATGGAATTCTTGCCATGCCAAATAGTTACCATCAAACGGGAGCTGAATTCGTGGCAACTTGATTGAGGCTTGAGGAGAGTTAATAGGCTGCGCCAGTGCTGTCATGAGTTTGATTTGCACCTTTTCTACCCAAGACTCAGTCTCGACATAATTACTTATGTCGTAGTCGGCCGGAATATCAAAAGTCTCAAGTATTTGCTGATGTTTTGATCTGATTCCTTCCCACTGCGCCTTAATTGCCTGGAGCTGAGATTGGTTGAATTCCTTGGGATTTTCCACTTTCAACCGCTCTTCTGTGCGCTCCAGTAGGTGGCGTAGTGCCTTCAGCATGATATTCTCACATCTGACTGATGAGTGAAACGAATCATCCCGCCGCTGGGTTTGATGTACATCTGGTTGGCTTGTAGAATCGTTTTGATTGGCTTCAAGTGATTCCAGCAGCCCTCGAATGTCTTTGGTTGTAGTGTCTACCAAAGCTTCCACTTGTTCAAAGTAATTACTGTGGAAGTAGTCAACATCGCTGTATTGCTCCTTATGCTTGGAAAGCTCCTTATGGTTGGCTTCAAACTTCTTCCATAATGACAAGATGCTGCCTTCTCGTGCCAGAAGATATTTTGCATCTTTTCGTTGGTGTGAGTCCTTGCGGTAATTTCGCACCAGCCTCTCGACCTCCAATCCAAGCTCCAGTTGAACGCTGAAGAGAGCTTCCATATTGGTGTATGAGAATTCGATGTATTCGCTCTAATCGTGATAAGTCCTAATCACTAGTTGTTACTTCTCGAGTCCAATCGCGTTGGGGTCACCAATGTTAAAATCTGAAATAATCTATTGAAACACGTTAGCTTGACTTCTGAATTGCAAGTACTTTATTCCACCTGTTGTCTCTTAATTTATACACTAAAATTTATTTGAGAATTGCTGACAACTGAATTCACATGGGAAATTAATTTTGCTATTTGGAAAGAATTAAAACATTTCTCACGATGCGTGTAGACAGTGGTCAGCAATTCACAATCACAAGGTAAAATGTGATACGATTGGGTTTTGTTTCCATCGTTGGTATTTATCGCATTCTAATGTGCTCGTCGTGGGAAGATGTACATACGCGAGAATTTAGCTATTCGATCTGTTGCAGTTTATTTAGACTGAAAATTGAGCAGTGCAAATGACTTTCCAATAAGAAAATCGATCGAAAAGTGAAATTCTTGACATTTTATCCGTCAAGAATGAGCAGTGTCTCTGCTTTTCTCTGTTGTCAAAATTTTCGCTCGAAAGAATGGCCAGATAATGGGGAAATGTCAAAATTTAGTTTCACGGTTAACTCAGTACCAGCCTTTAAGCATAGTACTGAGTTCGATTTCACGTGAAATAATCATACAAAATTTCACGTGAAATCTGTTTAGGCGAAAATTTAGCTTGAAAATAAGCAAGTTTGGTACTGTGTTCTTAGCATGAAAAGTTGCTTTGAAGTTGTTTTCGCGTTGAAAACGTAGATGGCACTGAAACATGTCTCCAATCATTTCACGCCAATTTAGTTTGTGCAGTTCATTCTTTCGAGCGAAAAAGTGACATTTGGTGTTTCAATTTGAAAATGGAGCAGTGCAAATGTCTTTCCAATCAGAAAATCGATCGAAAAGTGAAATTCTTGACATTTTGTCCGTCAGAAATGAGCATTGTCTCTGCTTTTCTCCATTGCCAAAATTTTCGTTCGAAAGAATGCCCAGATAATGGAGACATGTCATAATTTCACGTGAACTCGAACTCAGTACCAGCCTTTAAGGCTGGCAATAAGAAGATCGATCGAAAAGTGAAATTCTTGACATTTTATCCGTCAGAAATGAGCATTGTCTCTGCTTTTCTCCATTGCCAAAATTTTCGCTCAAAAGAATGACCAGATAATGGAGACATGTCATAATTTCACGTGAACTTGAACTCAGTACCAGCCTTTAAGGCTAATAATTTTATTAATTATACTTGAAACTTCCCGGATTTCGTTAAGAACCTTACAGCAAGTGTTAAGGTTGAAAGTTTCTTGTGACTTAACATTTCAAAAGCGGGAAAATGCTAGTTGTTTGAGTGATGTCTTGCTGCTCAGTTGTCTTTGCCTTTTTTTAATAGCTTTAATCCATGTCGCGCCTATTTCTAATACTCTGATGCTTTTGCGTACTTTTCTCAGTCACGTATCATAATTCGTTTTGTAAAAAGCCGTTTTTTAATAGTTGCTTTTCATTGATTTCTATTACGTGTCGGTAGTTTGTTTGCGTTTGCTTTACGTGGCTAACAAAATTTGATAGCAACCGGATTTTTGGCTCCCATATAGTGATAAAGTGAAAGGCAAGGGGGAAGAAAAGATAAGAAGAAGAAGGCATAAACTCGCGACACACACCTATAGGCGAGAGGTAGCAACGTGTTTGTATGACGAGGGCGGCGTGAAATATTGTAAAATTAATGGGCAACTTTTTGGTGGAAATACAAATTTATTACTATTGATGCAATGTACTTCACGCCAATAGCGAATCAATGAGTTTCGATTTGCATTAAAAGTGTGCGTAGTGTTTGCAAATATACTCTTAAGCAAAACGTTATCTTACAATTTCATTTTTTTTTTACTAATATAAGGCTTGCTTCGGCACATTCTGCCCTTCAAATCCGCTTTCTTTTTTACATTTCGAATAATTTGAGTAGAGACTGGTGGTGGGCAAAACCAGCACACTTTGCTGTGCTAGCACACTTCGCACACCACACTTAAGTGTGCTGCACTGTTCCCCCAGCACACTTAGCACACCAGCACACCTAGCACACCCAGCACACCTAGCACACCCAGTACGCCAAGCACACTAAGCACACTAAGCACAATAAGCACACCAAGTTCACTAAGCCAATGCCTCCTAGAAGTACGGGCCGTGATGCAGAGTAATGACGTCCCACTAGACTGTCAAAGTGTCGTGAAAAACACACGCAGTCTTATAGGACGTCCGCGGGAAAATGTTAATTGTACAGGTTGTGTTAAAGTGAGTGAAATGAAAATAAAGTGAGATGTGCGGAACTGTGCTAGTGAACAGCTAAAATAAAAATTAACGCGGTTCGTGCGGTATAATTGGAAAAATTCGCTACGAAATCTTTATCGGCTGGTGTTAGGTTATGTGATGTTTCGTGTCGATTTACTGTCGATACAATGAATTGATACAAAATGCAAGTTATGGCTAAATATTATTATTATAACGCGTCCACGCACAAAAAACTAACGTTTTATTCATACTATAGCTAAAAATCCACACGTGAAATCTCGGCGTATATCGGCACTGCCAGATGGAAATGTCAAAATGCCTGCCCAAATTGACGTCAATTGACGTAGTGAAGCGGATATGAGGTTGAGAATGGCCTTAGCACAACTCAGAACCAGACCGAAGTCCAGACCCAAGCGTGCTAAGGTCAACAGTGGAATGGGTAGTGCCATTCAAGAGGCAAAACAAAAAAAAAGAATTGCCCCGAGAGCAGGGTGCCCTAGAAATGGCCCTGAAGGCCCCTCGTTCACATTGGCGGAACACCCTTTAACCAACCCCGACGGATGCTGGGGTGTCGCTTTGCTAGCTCGCTGCGGCTGGGGTGGGTTCAGGAAAATAATGGGGATGGTTTGCTCTCCAAGAAACGGGATGCTATTTATTATTCATCCGTCATGAATACGTAGCCGCAAACTGATATGTAAACATATCCAGGGGACCAAAAAGGGGGCATAATTCCGTAAAGGAAACCATCCCTGGCTCTGCAACATGGGCTGACTAAGCAGACTCAGTGCTTGTGACAACGCACGGAGCCAGAAAAATGGAAAAATCTGAAAAAAGGAAGAAAGGGAAAAGGCTACCTCTCTTTTCGTAGGAGCCCGGGTGAGACAGACAGCCCCGGGCCCCCGATGGTAGTGGAGCCCTGATCCCGATGGTCTGGGGTCCTCCACCCACTGATACTGGCCATAATATCAAAAATCAAAAATCTAAATCAAAACGGAAACTACTAGATATGACCAGTATCCCTCCCTTGTAAACCTGAAAATTCACGAAAAAGAAGCACTAATTCATTGGCCAGCCAGGCCTTACGCGGACCCTGAAACAAGAAAAGAACTTCTCGGGCCTTCGCCCAATAAGAAGGCCCCACCTACGACATTAATAATTCATTATTTTATTCACAACTTATAATGGGAAACAGTACAGTGTATTTCTATGGTGGGTGCAATCATCTTCAAATCTAAATCAGGTATTCATTTTTTTCTCCAAGTATTTTTTTTCTTTTTGAATTATTCAATACAGTTTCGTATAGGATGAAGCTACTTTAAAAGTATGTTAGCATCTGAGGGAAGCATTTGTCGCACAGACCCAAATTAATCACGAATCAGCGAAGTCGACGACTCATTTTTGATCAAAAACAGTCTCGCGCGCAAATTGATTTATGACAATGAAAACTAGACACAGGTCGAAGATTCTTTATGAAAACGGTAGAGAAGTTAGATGTTGCGTTCGGTTCCACCACCAACTTGGTTTTTCATCCCTGCAGTTAGTTTCAATTGTTTCTTTACTGATTAGTACAGACTACATGATAATATTTCTTAGGACACACATCAACCATATGTTCATGCACACATAAGGAAAATTGTAGTTAGTTTCGGTTAATTTCAAAAAGAATTCATCCAAGCTTACATTCAAGCACTGCGGTTCTGAATTGACAATTATTATTAATTGAGGTCGTTTATTTTCCCTCTATTCGTAATTTTCCTTTTCTTTTTTTTCGTAATACCTTACTTCTATTTCAATATAGTTGGACAGTTTATACATATGTTATATTTCAATGCATTATGATTTCCACCAAAGAGTATAAAGCAACTTAGGCCAAATAGTTTAAAACTCATCGTTTATACACCTGAGACTACACAAGTTTAAGTGACATTATTTTCCTCCTTTTTTTTCGTATTCAAATCGAAATGAAACTTTCAGAATATTTTTCTAGGGCACGATTTCCGTGTTTCAATATTGTTCAAACTACTGCGACTGCATGCAAATTAGTTAGTAATTAATTATCGTTCTCAATGCGTTTGTATAATTCCGTATCACGCAAACAAATCAGAAAAAAAGCCAATCGATTATTTAACAATGTTATTCTTGTTAATCAGTTCGTAATCAATAACCAGGAATCACAACATCGGCGGCAAAATTAAACATGCTTCCGGCACCATGATAACCCAATATCGTGAAGCGTGATGGCTGCGGTCCTCCTCACTAGTTTGTAGTTGATGTTGCGTACCCCCATTATCTATCTGGTTGATTTCTTCGCTGCAGCATTGTCCTCGAGGATCGATCGTATTCGCTTAAAGTGGTTGTGTTAAACAAAAACCCTAATTTTCGGAAATTTGAAGTGCTAATAAAGTCACCTACAATTTGATATTCCCAAATGCGCACTCCAAACGGTAGGCACTGTTTAATAATTCCCCGATCGTATCCGCTTCGACGTAGCCAGCTCCACCAGTGACACAGCCGCTCGGGCCATCGTCCCTAATAGCGCCGTCGCATTCGAATATTAAGTTTATAACAGGCGGTTAACAGCATTTCGGATAAAACCGCAACCAAAAACTAAGGTGAAGAAAGGTATCGCTTACTTGTTATCTTCTGAGGATATTTTTCAGTTCTATTAAATCTTATGCTGCTAGTCGGGCACAGTCCATTAATGCCCCCTGACTGAATCAGCTTTTCCGAATGTGGAAAGATATTAAAGGTGATCTTAGGCACGAAGTATTCCGGCACAAGGTAGTCAGGCACAAAGTATTCGGGCACGTATTCACTAAGTTTATATGGAACTATCCACTCATCTGATCTTTCATCACAGAGTGTTGCTTTTCTCGCAGAACTCTCTCACTGCCAAAACACCAGTCGATTTTACGAGTATTTTTCACCTTCTTGCCGCTAATTCACCCCGGTACCACATTTACCCCGTTTCACTTAATTCGTTATTCCCGTTTTATTTTTCTTGCATACGCACAAGTATTAGGCACCGACACCAAGTAATTTGCAAGTTCAATTCACTTTGAACGTTCGCTACAATCAATTATCGTGTATTCTTTCTCGTCGCCACTGTCAGAAACACCGCAACTAGCTGATGTGACTTCGAACTTTTCGAAATTGATAATGTGCTATGCCATGCGAAGGTTCACTCGTCAATCACTGGGTTTACAGCAGTCGGACCAAAAGTGACCTGACCTAAAGCGCGGACTAAATGAACTTAGTCCTCAGGTGTTTACAACGAACCCGACCTAAAATTTGCTTAGGTGGAATTTAGTCCTCGTCCGTATATGACAGCTGTCATTTAGTTTAATTTTCCTTCATGCACTGTATTTATCGTTTCATTTGTCTCTCAAACTTGTTTATTTCAATGATTTTGTGTCAAAGGGGAATGTTATGAGCTTATATTCAACATACATACATTATTAATAGTCGCACAAAAATCAATGTTTAGGTCGCGTGTGTTTACAACGATTATAGTCCACGACCTATATTTAGGTCAGGTCGCTTGAAATCGTGGACCGACCTAAATTTAGGTCGGTCCACGAGTGTCTACAGCACGTGGACTAAAAAATTTAGGTGGAATTTGGTGTTTAGTCCGCGGACTAAACGTCCGCTGTAGACGATACTAATGTGCCGTTAGAAGTTGAAACTCCGACGTAACTTTCAGAACGGGAACAACTCACAAACAGACGTAGAGCTAAGCGAACTTTCCGATTTTTATCGTCTTAAGCATAGTACTGAGTTCGATTTCACGTGAAATTTTCATACAAAATTTCACGTGAAATCTGTTTCGGCGAAAATTTAGCTTGAAAATAAGCAAGTTTGGTACTGTGTTCTTAAGCCCTGAAATGTATTCGACGCGAAACGGAACGAAGTGTCAAATCCCATACAAAATCAGCCTGGCGCGGAATTTCGTTTCGTTTGGTTTTACTCGTCAGTAATGTGTTCGAAGGCGTATAAGTGTCTTCGAAGACAACGCAGTGACTCGCTCTGAGATGGCGCTGCACTATGTATAAGTTAAATTTCGCGGCCATTTAATGACCCAGGTACCTTAAACTGATGCGAAAAATGTGACAGCTCATAATTTCATTCGAGTTTGAGGATATTTTATTGAAAAATGAGTGAAAATGGATGGATAAACAGCGCATCCTTGCAACAGTAGTTTTTGTTTTGCCGATAATATCATTTTTGATACCGGTTAGTTAAATTTGTATGCACCGAATTCAAATGTAATGCACTTGTAAAATCTCATCAATGGCAACTTATACTGCCCCCGGTGTCGGGGTGCAGAACTTTACTTCGCTCGATTCCGCACAGACGTTTTCGCTGTATTTCGTTCGTCGAATACATTACTAGGCTTTAGCATGAAAAGTTGCTTTGAAGTTGCTTTCGCTTCGAAAACATAGATGGCACTAAAACATGTTGTCAATCATTTCACGCAAATTTAGTTTGTGCAGTTCATTCTTTCGAGCGGAAAAGTGACATTTGGTGTTTGAATTTGAAAATTGAGTAGTGCAAATGACTTTCCAATAAGAAAATCGATCGAAAATTGAAATTCTTGACATTTTATCCGTCAAGAATGAGCAGTGTCTCTGCTTTTCTCTGTTGTCAAAATTTTCGCTCGAAAGAATGGTCAGATAAGGCTGGTACTGAGTTCGAGTTCACGTGAAATTTTGACATGTTTCCATTATCTGGTCATTCTTTCGAGCGAAAATTTTGACAATTGAGAAAAGCAGAGACAATGCTCATTTCTGACGGATAAAATGTCATGAATTTCACTTTTCGATTGATTTTCTTATTGGAAAGACATTTTCACTGCTCCATTTTCAAATTGAAACACCAAATGTAACTTTTCCGCTCGAAAGAATGAACTGCACAAACTAAATTGGCGTGAAATGATTCGCGACATGTTTCAGTGCCATCTACGTTTTCAACGCGAAAGCAACTTCAAAGCAACTTTTCATGCGAAGAACACAGTACCAAACTTGCTTATTTTCAAGCAAAATTTTCGCCGAAACAGATTTCGCGCGAAATTTTGTATGAAAATTTCACGTGAAATCGAACTCAGTACTATGCTATAATGGGGAAATGTCAAAATTTCACGTGAACTCGAACTCAGTACCAGCCTTTAAGCATAGTACTGAGTTCGATTTCACGTGAAATTTTCATACAAAATTTCACGTGAAATCTGTTTCGGCGAAAATTTAGCTTGAGAATAAGCAAGTTTGGTACTGTGTTCTTAGCATGAAAAGTTGCTTTGAAGTTGCTTTCGCTTCGAAAACATAGATGGCACTGAAACATGTTGTCTATAGTTTTTGTCTATAGTTACTAAAACACTAAGTTCACGGGTAACATATTTATTAATAACACATATATAACAAGATAACAAAATGTATGAACGATGTACGTAGTCGAGCGTCGCGTGAGTGACTGTGTGTTGTCCTTGTGATGCGAACGCCAATTTCCAGATAGCGGCAAACAACTGAACTAATGTTAGTGTGTTCACCCTACATCATTCCCCTCCGAGTGACGTTTATGGTTGCTGAAACGTCACGTTACGTTTTGATTTGGGGCCGGAATATGTTCGTAGGATCCCACGGAATTGACTGTGAGCTGAACGATTGGTTTGCGTAGTTGTAGTATGCTCACTTTCCATTTGCGAATTCGTGGTATATCCCGGCTTCAAACGCTCCGTAGAAACAGTAACAGGTTTGTCTCCAATTCGTATTTTGTAAACAGCATCGTTTAAGCGTTCCAGAACTTCATGTGGACCCGTATACGGCTGTTGCAAAGATTTTCTGACGTCCTGTCGCAAGAATACACGCGAACATGTTTTTAGATTCTTGAAGATAAAAGGTGAATCCTTGCGATGGTGCCCGACAGGGGTGGCTCGAAGTTGTTGGATGTCACGTCTGAACGTAGCTACGAACGCATGTGGATCTATTGTGCTAGAATTGTCCTCGAAGAATTCACCTGGTAAGCACAGCTGAACAACATTTCCGCCGGCGAAAATCCCAAGTCTTCTTTAATTGCCGTCCGCAATCCCAAAAGAACTGTGGGTAGTGTTTCCGTCCAACGATGCGTTTCGTGACACATGAGTGCTGCCTTTAACGATCGGTGAAAACGTTCAACCATGCCGTTAGATGCTGGGTGGTAGGCTGTAGTCCTTGTGCGTTTCGACCCAATCAGCTTCATCAGGGAATCGAAGAGAGATGATTCGAACTGAGATCCTCTGTCCGTAGTGATAGTTTCAGGAACACCAAATCGAGATATCCATTCGCTGTAAAGAGTTGTAGCTATTGTTTCGGTGGTCATGTCTCGGATCGGAATAGCTTCTGGCCAACGTGAAAAACGATCAACGATTGTAAGCAAATATATAAATCCGTTTGACGATGGTAGTGGCCCTACGATATCTACATGTACGTGCCGGAATCGACCATCCACTTTTGAAAATTGCTGTGGTTTGTTTTTCACGTGTCGATGTATTTTCGATCGTTGACATTGTATGCACGATTTTGCCCAGTTGGATATATCTTTTCCCATTTCAGGCCAAACATATTTTTTTCTTATTAATTTGCTGGTGGCTCGCCCGCTCGGATGAGATAGACCATGTATTTGTGTAAAAATTTGTTTCCTGAGGCTGGTTGGAACAAATGGGCGTATTATTCCTGTCGAAGTATCGCAGTACATTTTCAAATCGTTTGTTACAACGATTGGTTGAAATCGAAGACTAGTATCTGTAGATTCCAGAAGTTGCTGCAATTCGTTGTCGGTACGTTGCGATTTAGCGATTTCTGTTGCTGTTATAATTGCGGCAATCTCTTCAACACTTTCAGGTCTTGACAAAGCGTCTGCAACGATATTTTGTGCTCCATCAATGTGGACAATTCGTGTTGAAAATTGTCCAATGAATTCAAGCTGACGACTTTGCCTAGGTGAGGATTTATCAGATCGCTGATTGAACGCATATGTTAAAGGTTTATGATCGGTCATAATTATGAAATTTTGTCCTTCCAACATAAAACGAAAATATTTTATACTTTCGTATATTGCCAACAGTTCCCTATCATAAGTGCTATATTTCAATTGAGTGTCATTTAGTTTTTTGGAAAAGAATCCCAATGGTTTCCATGCGTTGTTTTGAAATTGCTCAAGCACTGACCCTATAGCAACATTTGATGCATCCGCATACAACCTTAGTGGTGCGCCTGTTTTTGGATGTACCAATAGAGAAGCATTTGCAATAAGTTGCTTGCTCTTTTCAAATGCCTGTTGAGAAACAGTTGTCCAAGGTACAGGTTTTTTGTCTCGTTTGCGTGAATCTGTTAGCATAGCGTTTAGTGGCATAAGTACTTCAGCTGCATTGTTTATAAAACGCCTGTAGAAATTGAGAATTCCCAGATATCTACGTAGCTCTAAGATTGTTTGTGGTTGTTTGAAATTTTGTATTGCTGTAACTCGATCAGGTAAAGGCCTAGTACCTTTATTGCTGATTTGGTAGCCCAGATAATTAATTTCATTTACAGCAAAAATGCATTTGCTGGGGTTGATTTTGAGACCATGTTCGTCCAAACGTTTCAGAAGCTGTCTCAGATGCTGTTGGTGCTCTTCCATGTTCTTTGAAGCGATCAAAATATCGTCTAGATAGACAAAACAAAATGGAAGTCCATGCAAGACTGTGTCTAGGAACCTTTGAAAAGTTTGCGCAGCATTGCACAGTCCAAATGTCATGCGGCAAAATTCAAACAAGCCGAATGGTGTTATTACAGCTGTTTTTGGAATGTCTTCTTCTTGGACGGGAACTTGATGATAAGCTCTTTCTAGATCCAGAATCGTAAAAACATTTTTGCCGTACAAAATATGTGCAAAATCTTGGACATTTGGAACTGGATATTTGTCAGGGATTGTAATTGAATTTAATCGGCGATAATCGCCACAAGGTCTCCAAGATCCTGATTTTTTTGGTACGAGGTGCAATGGACTTGCTCATGGGCTGCTCGATGGTCTGCATATACCCATTGATACCATATATTCAAATTCCTTTTTAGCAATGGCGTATTTTTCAGGAGAGAGACGGCGTGCACGTTCGGCAATTATTGGGCCTTTTGTTAGGATTCTATGTGTTATAGAGTGGTGTTTGGAGTTAGAAAAATTTGACGATTTGGTAATAGACGGTGTTTCAGATAGTATTTTCTGAAAAACATTATCTTCCACTGTTGTTATAGCTTGCTTTGGCTCGTTGCACGTATTGGCAGAGGCAAATAACAACGTGTTTCCATCTATGAGCTGTTTTTTACGGATGTCAATTAAAAGATTAAAGTTGGATAAAAAGTCAGCTCCTATTATGACTCTTGATACGTCTGCTATATGAAAATACCAAGCGAACTTACGCCGTAGACCAAAGTCGACATTGATCAGTTTTTCACCGTAAGTTTTTATGGTGGTGCCATTTGCAGCGTGCAGTTTGAACTCACAGGGAGTCAGTTTTTTGCATGTTTTACGCGGTAACACTGACACTCCTGCCCCTGAATCTATGAGAAATAAAGTTCCACTGCCGCGATCTCGTATCATGAGTCGGTGTTGTTCTATGCTGTCGCCAACCATAACACCACTGGACGACGACGCATTTAGTTTAAATGTGGCTTAAACTTTGGACAGAACTTTCTGCATTTACGTGCAGCGTCACCAAACTTTTTGTGGAAGTAGCACAGTTCTTCCTTAGAACGGCTTTTCGATCGATTTCTTGACCGAGATCGATTTTGTGATCTCGAACGAGATCTGGGCAAATTATTCAAGTCCAATTTGGATAGAATCGATTCGATTCTGTTCAATCTATCCTCTACTAAATTGCTTTCACCTACCTTGCTTGTTAGAGCAGAAACAGCTGGCCAGTCATTCAACTCTGCTAGAATTCGATCAGCCATCTCTACCAGGGCGTTAATATCCACATGATAGGATACACTCAAAATGGCGCGCGCGCGTGATGGCAAGCGTCGTAGCCACAATGTCTTGACGGCTTCGTCGGGGAGTTGGTCCGCTGCTAACACACGCATTTCCCGATATAGCTGAGACGGTTTCTTATCACCCAGCTCCATTTCCGTCAACACTTTTGTAAGATTCTGTTCTTTCGAATCCGCGTATCGCGCGATCAACGTTTGTTTAAGCGTCTCGTACATATCGCACTCCGGAGGGTTTTCGGCTATGTCCGCGACCGTATCTAAAATCGATGATTCCAAACTCATCATCACCGCACTAAACTTTGCCTCGTCGGAAATCACTTTGTTGTAGCGAAATTGAAGTTCAATTTGCCGAAACCAAAGCGTGGGTCTCCGCGCCCAAAATGGCGGCAATTTCACATTCGCGACAGCGTCTATATGCGCAAGGGGCTCTTCAGTTTTCACTTTCGCACTCGCGGTAAAAGGATTCACTGTCACACCTAGTCCGGCGTCACTCGCGTTAAGCGTGGCGTCAAAACCGGTCGCCATTTTTGTTGTTCCACAGACACCGAATTTGATTCACTCTATTCGATTATGTCTTTATGAACTGCACTGGCTTTCCGTATTATTAATAATCGCACTATACCCGATCACGTCGGGGTCACCAAATATAGTTTTTGTCTATAGTTACTAAAACACTAAGTTCACGGGTAACATATTTATTAATAACACATATATAATACATTACTAGGCTTTAGCATGAAAAGTTGCTTTCGCTTCGGAAATATAGATGGCACTGAAACATGTCTCCAATCATTTCACGCCAATTTAGTTTGTGCAGTTCATTCTTTCGAGCTAAAAAGTGACATTTGGTGTTTCAATTTGAAAATGGAGCAGTGCAAATGTCTTTCCAATAAGAAAATCGATCGAAAAGTGAAATTCTTGACATTTTATCCGTCAGAAATGAGCATTGTCTCTGCTTTTCTCCATTCCCAAAATTTTCGCTCGAAAGAATGACCAGATTATGGAGACATGAATTTCACGTGAACTCGAACTCATTACCAGCCTTTAAACACTAGCGGCTAATTTACGCTTTATATCCATATGCGACAGAGCGGAATTTTACGGCCGTTTTGATCTACAGCGAGAGACTCGTACCTTTCGGAATTATGGTTGACCGGATAACCTTCTCGAAATATGTTTTGTAAGAACAATTTAATACACGCGTCGATATCACAGCAATTGTCATATATGCAACGAGAATCAGCAGCCGCCATTGGTTTTCTACATGCATTGTTTATTAACCTCGAATTACGAATCAGGGGCGCACTTCACAGGTACGGTAGAAGCGAAATCAAATTAATTCGAGCAAGATAACTCCGACACGTGCGCGACCACTTCAAATGCAACGCTCTATCTTAGCAACTTTCGCCACCCGCCACGCCAAAAGCGACCGCCCGTCGCTACGACTTTCCCAAGACTGTCCCGAGCACTGAATTGATACTCGAGGCGAAGGAAAGATCCCGTTATCGGTTCTCGCTTTCGTCTCGAGCATCAAGCCAGGCAATGTCAAAGCGGACTTGCTGTGTCTTGTTATTTTTCAGTCCAACAACAAGGCACCGCTAGTCCAAATGAAAAATTAAACCTTGCAGAAATTTCGGAAGGAAATTTCTGCATGTTACAACACAGGTCTTTCCACAAGGGCAAGTGCGTGGAAAGAGCTGAAGGATGGATGTAATCTATGAAGAGCAATGACCATAGGCGTGCCGTGACCTAAAATTTGGAAGGGGCCAGGGACCAAAAGGTTCAAGACATGCGATGATTTTGTGTTCCGTAAAGTACACGTAGTGTTCATACAACTTATATAATTTACTAATTCATTATATATTTGTAAATATATTCTTTGTTATTTGCTTATGCATATTGCATTATCAAATAAACTTCATGTCTGTGAATACGTATGAGCTACTACCACATGCATATAATGTGAACGGTAGGTGTGAACTACACACGAATTATCTATGACCGCTCAGAAATGAACGCTTGTACGAATTATACGGGGTTAGAATGGAAATAATTCAAAATGTAAGAATATTTCTTCGTTTAAGCATAGTACTGAGTTCGATTTCACGTGAAATAATCATACAAAATTTCACGTGAAATCGGTTTCGGCGAAAATTTAGCTTGAAAATAAGCAAGTTTGGTACTGTGTTCTTAGCATGAAAAGTTGCTTCGAAGTTGCTTTCGGTTCGAAAATATAGATGGCACTGAAACATGTCTCCAATCATTTCACGCCAATTTAGTTTGTGCAGTTCATTCTTTCGAGCTAAAAAGTGACATTTGGTGTTTCAATTTGAAAATGGAGCAGTGCAAATGTCTTTCCAATAAGAAAATCGATCGAAAAGTGAAATTCTTGACATTTTATCCGTCAGAAATGAGCATTGTCTCTGCCTTTCTCCATTGCCAAAATTTTCGTTGATAATGATAATGACCAGATAATGGAGACATGTCAAAATTTCACGTGAACTCGAACTCAGTACCAGCCTTTAGAAGCTAAATATATTTCAACTTGTACTTGAAGAAGAGGATAGCTAAGTTTCAAAATATCTTTGAAGAAATTGGAATATATTAAGCTTAGAAGGAAGAAATTGGCCTCTTGCTTCAAACTTTTGTTACCTAGAAAACCTAGAAAAAGCATATATAACTTGGCAAGATGGAAGAGTGCTGTAACTTACTCTTTTCGAGCCATTTGGTTTGCAGGGATGTCTTCGTAGCCCTAACTGCGTGACCAAGGCTAGCTGAAACAGCAAAACCTTTGAAACTAATGCGTTTTGCTGTTTTCCGTATTCCAGTGGGAAATGTGATATCCAGACAGTTCTTCTCTGCGAATAATTTATTTTTTTCCCAAACTACATACAAGTCTTCTCGCTCACTTAGTAGTGTTTTAACTGTTCCATTCACAAGATCTATCCCATCCCTAATTGTTGCATTTTTAGTTTGGAAATATGTGCTTAACATGTTGGTTATAACAAGAACATAGTGAAAGATGAAAAGATTTACTACAAACTCAAGATTACTGATTGAATGAAAGATCCCCAATGAATAAACTGAGTCGTTGTATTTTCCTTCATTCATTTCTTTTTCTAAAGCTTCTAGTCCCATAGCTATTGTTAATAGTTCCATCCGTCGTTGTCGCAAAACATGATCATCTCCAACGTGATTCCGTCTACATGGTAAGCTACGGAACTTGATCTGTAGCCAAACAAACCATCGTTGGCGCGATGGATTCGCCTGGCCATGGAATGCAATGTAAGCAAATACTTACATTGTATTTTATCGGTTGTGCGAATTTGTCGCGCCAATGATGCTCAAGCATAATTATGCGATGTAAACCGACACCGCATCATAACACAAAGCAAACGGTCACGTCACACTCTGTGATGTTTTCCCATGGTCGGGAATGCAATGTAAGCAAGACGTTTGCATTGTATCTGCCGACTGTGGGAACGTATCGAGCAGTTTGTGGCCTCGAAAATTTTTATGCGTCGACGTTTTTTGGTTTTGCGACAATGATGGATGGTGCGGCAGGTCAGTCGTCAGCGATCATTTGGGAAGCTCAAATTGAATTCAATCTACAATTAGAAAATTTATCTCAAATTATCGGATTTCTGAATTATGTTTTTATTATTGTGTACTGTTTTTATTATTGTGCGCATGCCGTCCGAATAAAATTGTTATAGATCAAACCAAACGGTTGTTTTGGTTTTGTGAAGGAAAGTGGAAGACGGTAAGGTCGGCACTAAAACGCACTCTTGCGGCTGAACAAAGGAGTTCGGTCCTTAACATTTTGGAGGCCCCGGCGAGATTTAGGAACAGTGTATCTTACATCTACCGGCAGATAAGTGTGTTCGTGGAAGTGTCGGGCCGCTAGTTAGTCAAAGTGTGTGGCATTCACGGGCGTTTTTTGTGGCAGGAGTCGACATGGCCAATATGGAGCGATTGGCGGACCAACAAATGTGCTAGCCACAGAGTTAGACACCATCATTATCAATTTTAAAAAGGATCCTGCGGTTCGGAAGCAAAAGGCCGAATATTATCAAGAGCGCCTCCGACGACTCGAGACTACCTGGGAGGAATCCGAGAAAGTGGACATCCAAATCCGAGCGCTACCAGAGGTGCCAGTTACTCACGATTACTTCACCAGCCAGTTGTACGAGACAACGCAGGCCAATTTTTTGGACTTCCAGAGGCATTTCTCGGAGCAGCTGCTGGCCTTGAAGCAAAGCACGCAAGCACCTTTATATTTTAATTTTTTTATATTTTGCAGCAGCAATTGCCGTCTCCCGCGCAAACCAACCATCACCAGCAACAGCAAGGGAGAGAGCTGGTTGTAGCAGAACTTATTAAAGAATATTACCAAAGTCAAGGAGAATTCTTAAAACTAATAGATAATTTAATGAAGAAATAAAATTAATTGATTTTTTAAAGATAAGATAAATGATTTAAAGTTCAATAAAAAAAAAAACACTTAATTTTCAAGGGTATCAAAATTTTTTTTTGTTCTTAGAGTGTTCTTCACCACTTTATAGTGGTATGAGCAGAGTACTTTAGCAGTTCGATTTTTTATCTGTCTATAGTTCAGTTGGTGTCGTACCCATTTTCTATACTTTTGGATCTTTCCCATGGCTTTTAACCATTGGCGAATTGCTCCTCGGATCACATGTAGTGTTTGTGACAATTGTTGTTGCGAATGGGCTGGGTCTTCAACACAATAGCTGGTTATAACAGAACTAATTAAAGAATACTACTAAAGTCAAGGAGAATTCTTAAAACTAATAAACAATTTAATGAAGAAATAAAACATCAATTAAATAAGATAAATGTCTTGAAGTTCATTAAAAAAACACGCAGGCACAGTGATGTCACCGCCGAAAGATATTTCTGAAGTAGATATGGGGAAAAATATGTAGTAAATTAGGGCCTTTTGTAGTAAAATTTCAAAATCAGTTTCCTTTAAATTAAAAGCGTCATATACAGGTAAAATCTGTTTTCTAGTCCAAAGATAACAAAACTATCAAAAGATAAAAAAAAATCTACGATTTCAATAACAATATGCAAACAGACTAACGTTGCAAAGTTAGCGTTGTCGCCTTGTGTTTAACAAAGCCAAATTACTGAATGACTGTGCATCACTGTCCGTGCCGCCCATGATGCCCGATAGCGTTATGTGTGCCCAACGCTTAAATCTTCTTCAATGTTACATTCTCGATACAATATGTAGTAGATCTAACAATTTGAGTAGTGAAGTAGCAAAAACGGCAAAGACCGAAAAAATGTAGTAAATTTGCTACAAATGTAGTAAAGTGACAAAGTGTGTTTCCAAGTGTGTGAGCTCATGCCTCGCAAAATCTCACTAATTAGCGAAGTTTTGATGACGTCACGCGTCGACATGTTTGAACATGAATTCGCTTGATTGATTGGTAATGTTCGTTATCAGTAAATTCTTTGCGGATGTTTGTATATAAATAGTAAACAAGATCAAGAGCTATCATTCTTTCAAGCGATCTTGGTGCGGAAAAAAATGTTTTGGATTGAAGTACTTCAAGATAAAACTGTATATTGGATCTGTGAACATGTATGGTTATCTTTTCGAATTATCAATATAACCGTGACTGGAGGATTTTTCGAGTTGCACATGACTCCTGAGGGTGGTCCAAAAACATTAGTGTTAAGACTAAGAAATGGCGAACCTATTCCCAAGCATTTCAACGTTGATTTCAATTTCGAACCATTTCAACACGTTCAAATTGCAGTATATGGTGAGTATTCATTCTTTCTCTTTGTAAGATAATGGTGTTACTTTTCTATTCAAGGAGGTGACATCGTTTTAATGGGACCAACAATCAGCGGCTTTAAAAACTCCCGAGCACTCAATAAATTCCCATCCGGGTGCACCTTTAATCATTACGATGACTGGTATCGTAGCGAATCATTCCACAGATTGCGTCTGGAGAGAATAAGTGAGGAAGCGGGAGTCAAAGAGAAAATGCGTAGAGATAGCGGCAAACGCGAACCTAGGACCAACAGCGATTCAGAGGTTCTTTGGGAGAAAGTGCCAGAGAAAAAATAAATCATATTCTTTTCTTGTATTTACTTATAAGCAAAAGTGCAATAAAAGAAAATTTTTTTTAATTGTTTTTTTATTTTTTCTTAACATAAGTTTGTACAGCTTTTACATTAGGATAACTATAAATTCTTCGAAAGGGTTTTGAAGCATACCATCGAGAGTCCAGGAGGATGCGTTCCAACGTGTCTTGTACCTTATCATAGAAAAAACAACTGGTTATGAATTTCAGATCCTGAAGCTGCATTCTGTCCTTCAAAAAGTAGAAGTCATCATGATGAAAATTCTTTGAGTTCGCCCAAGCAGCTAGAGCAAAATGCTGTAAAGTGGGCACTTGATATTCGCGTTCTTCAGTCATATTTTTAATGTCGCGTTTGGTGTTGTACTCAATTTTCAAAACTTCAACTGCAGTAAACCTAATTCAAGATTCTACTTTTATACGAAAAATCGTAACCGCAAAATTAAGAATCATGTTAAAATGCAGCTGCAACGGAAGTATTCAACCGCAAGTTAGAGTTTCACTAATTAGCGAAATTGTGGTTTAGGAAACTATTTCATGTTATGTGATCGTGGGAATTAACTTGATAATAAATTCAGCCGTACAATCTGAGAAGTTTTAGAATCATGTTGAAATACAGCGGAAGTATTCAGCGGAAGTATTCAACCGCAAGTTATTTCACTAATTAGTGGTTTAGGAAACTATTTCATGTTATGTGATCGTGGGAATTAACTTGATAACAAATTCGTATAAATAGCCGTGCAATCTGAGAACAGTATCGTTTTCCTTCAAAGTTAGTCAAAGCGTGAACATCGAAGAACAATGGAATCAATCAATGAGCTGTTAAAGTGCAAGCCGTTATTATACGCGAAAGTAGCAGATTTGGAAGTTGGCAAGCGGTATAGAATTACAGCTGGTGAGAGAATGTCTACTATCAAGTCTCTCATCCCGCACAGATATTTGGGATTGCGTCAAGACTAACGATGCTATACACGGTAAGCTAAATTTAATGATTTACATAAGTACTTGAAAGTAATTTTTTTGTTTTCAGGTATGGAACGGCAATCGTAATCGACTTAGACAACAGCATGCAAATATTTCTGCCAGCACGATTCAACAAATGTAGCGATAGAGTTTTGGAGGACTTTAACGGTGGAAAACTAGCGCTGAGTTGTACCACCAAAGATCACAAAGGACTACAATTCCATGAAGTGGATGAAACCTATTTCTACACTCCCTATTAAAAAAATAGTTGAAATAAAACAAAATGTAGTTCATAAAAAGTATTCTACACTCTTCGAAATCACCCAGGCAGCTAGCGCAAAATGTTGCAAAGTATAAAAAGAATTTATCAATATCTGGTTAAATAGTTGAAATAAAACAAAATGTTTATTCACAAAAAAGTATTTTTATTTAATGGATTTCATAATATAATTTTTCAGAAGGAATACATTTTGTTGTGCACATCATCCACTATGCAAAGTACATTGTGGTGTTTCA
This sequence comes from Nemotelus nigrinus, assembly GCA_947369275.1. Lineage (NCBI taxonomy): Eukaryota > Metazoa > Arthropoda > Insecta > Diptera > Stratiomyidae > Nemotelus > Nemotelus nigrinus. Next base: position 76,820,659 of record OX376374.1, read on the forward strand.
GGATATTGTTTTTTCAGCGCTTTCAGATTAGGGCAATTGTAGTCATCCAAGTTGATTATAGTGGCAATATTCCCCAACAAGTCAGCGAGCCAGTTTTTCTTCTCCAATCCTTTGACGAATATTATGACATCTTTCATATTTAAAAGCAAATATTCTTTTAGCTTCGAGAACGTCGTATGGCCGCATTCCCAATCCAAACCATGATAATTTTCGTATAACCACTCCGCTTGAAATTGAAGCTCTTTTGAAAGTGTTGCAAATCTGAAGGGAGCTTTGAGTAGAAAATGTCGATGAGAATGCTCGTACACATTTACGACAGCCAACTCTTTGACGATGAAGGCATTGTTGGGTCCTCTAAATCCTTGCATGTCGATGGCGAAAGCTTTCGTAGCCATAATGGAAGAGCATAAACGTGATACTGAATAAACATTTATATTTTTTCATAGTTTTTATACAAGTTTCTCAACTGTGCTTGTGAGAGGATTGTATTCTAATACGCGATCATGAAGGAGTAAGCAGTAGGCTGTAGTTGAAGCAGGTACATCTTCAGATGTTTTGATATCTAGTCGGATGTCAACTGAGCCGGATTTCATGGAATCATTTTGACGTGAACAATCAATTACTACAATTGGTGCAGATTTCTTGTATTCTATTCGTGAGAGTAGTGGTTGTGGTTGAACACCGTAATAAGATTGTTGAAAACTGCTGTACATATCATAAAGCAGAGCAAATCGATCACGCGTGAATTTGATATTCATATCATCATAGGGGTACGATTCAGAGTTCAAATGTAATTTGACATTGGATAAATCACAATGATCGAATTTGCTAGCATCCTTATCTTTGTGATTTTTTCGATTTGTTTGCAATGCTAAAATAATATAATGAGGTTTCTCGAGCTGACTTGTGGTTTTTACACTCCACACATGTTCTGTTGTTGTTGGTAAGACTGGATATTCGTATAGTTCCCAACTTCGAAAGCTTACTTGAACTGGTTGTGCTCCTTCAATATATTTCAGCATTGTCAGCTTTTCAGAGCCATCTGGTGTGACGTGTGGCACCTTCCATTGTAATTTAAAGATTTTGACGTGTACATCATCGGTGTTGGAAAGAAAAGCGTTTTCGTCGCTTCTAGTACGAATAAGAATCAGCTCATGTTTGGCATTAACGATAACCTTCCTAACTAACCCTCCGTCTTCGGCGAATCCCAAAAGTTTTCTTAGCGGAACGCAAAAGTTAAAGTAACCACTTGACGGGGTGATGAGCTCGTTTGGCGACCAGCCGGCATTATAAAGCATTTTACTTTCGTTTTCATTAAGGGATATATAGTTTTTCAATGTCGATGTTATTCCAACATTTTTGTTTCGGTCAATTTCGATTCCATTGAGTTCATATCTGATCTCGTCAAATAGAAATGCGATGGTATTATTCGTTAGTTGGGTGGTTGTTGAGCTTGTTCCATCCGCCTTAGTTAGAGCGCCTTCAATATAGATGAAACTCTGGCTGGGTAAAATGCACAAATCCTGTTGTTGTAGAGGAATTCTTATTTCATCACTGCAGTTGAATGATGATAAAAATGGAGAATAGCTGTGGTATTCAATTTTAGAAATACTATTGTCGAAGTTGACTTTACGCGTAACGTTCAGAAGCTCATTCATTTTCTGTTTACTTTGAATCCTAATTGTTTCAAGAACTGCTTATTTTGTAGCGTCAATCGTGATCTGACTCGTTTGGTTTTCCTGTTGCAACTGATTGCGTTGGGCGGGTATTTATCGTTATATAGCAGCATTCTGGGGCTTCAAATGAAGTCTTATAGTTATTGTTTCTCCCTTGAAATTGATTATGTCACCGTCTTGATCAATCAGTTTAAGAGTCAACGTACTTATTCGTTTAACGTTTACCGGTAAATAGATTACATTACTAGGAACTTCCACTATTTTATAGCCTGGTCCTACCTCGGGCGAGAATTCGTGTATTGTGTGTAAAAGTATACTATTAATATACGAATTTCCAACAATGGTGCAATCAATCCGTATGACGTTCACTTTACTTATGCTTACAGGTAGATCGGAAGTATGTTTTATATTGGCTTTTAATTCTCGTTTATTGAATCCTAGTAATTGACCAATCGATCTTTCTTTATCAAAGTAAATAGGAGCAGTCGACTTGATTTCACTTTTGAGGGTATTATTATTGGCGCGTATCGTAAGATTTATTTTATTATTGATTTTGGATAGTTCTTTGTATAGGTAGTTGGCAATATCATCAATTTCGTACGATCCAACGGGAATTTCTATAATGTGTTTTCCAATGTGTAGTAGATTATTTTTTCCATCCACATTAGGTATAGAATTATATGTTTGAAAATCAACAAGTCCGCATACATAGTCGCCTTGTAGTTCGATGGGAGGAAAGTAATCTGTTGTAAGAATGGATGAGTTTCCACTTAGAGTCAGTGTTAGTGCCATGGTAGTATACGAAACAATGATTGATTTTTGGTTTATTAATAGTATTTATTCATCTAGAAGCTTATACAAAAATTTCAAACATAAATGACCACAGTTGTATGAATCATAGCTTTGATATGTGTTGTAGTTGTATTTTATACTAGATCCTAGATAGGCAATTAATTCTCTCGGTGGAGGTAAGTTTCCAAAGCTATCAAAGTATTCTACATTACGTTTTTTCTTGTTGTACGCTACCCAATGTGTACCGGGACCTTGAATATCATCGAGATTGACAATCTCACATTCGTTTTGCATTGGGGATCCCTTCGGTAAACTATTTCGCATGAAAACTCCTCTAAAGTCTGGTAAGAATCGTGCAAACTTTGTTAAATCATTCTCGTTTAGGGCTCTCTTGGGTAGCGTTTCTAAGAGTTTTTTGGAGCCGGTTTTAAATACAACCCCAATCCTTTCCTATACGGCTTCAAATGTAAACCTCGACCTACTGCTATCTGCTCCATTTTCTGGTTGTGTCGCTTCTTTTCTTCTAATGTGCTTTTCGCATTACTAGCATCATTAACAGCTTTAGCTATTCCGGCAGCACCACCTGATAAAGCGCCTATTGCAGATAATCCCGCGAAAAGAGGAATTAGAAACGGTAGGACTCCTCCAACTTTAGGAATGGGTATTATTCTGGGAGTTTGGATTGACTTCTTCTGTCCCTTGGTTATACTCTTTGCTGCAGCTAAAGCAATTTTAATGCTTGTCTTGAGATTGTCGGTTCCAAATCTCGTTGTGTTTTTCACTCCCATTCATAATTTTACTTTAGCTTTCATCATATTGGTCACGAGTAGTGCGTGGGTGCGTTTTGCTAATCCTGCGTCTGTTGCCCGGACTCGTTGCCACGCCTTTTCGGCTAATATTCTATCAAGTTTGTGACGATCGCTCGTTTCTTTGAATTTCGAATATCCAATATAGTGTTCTTTACAGGCCTGATCCAATAAATTTATTCCGGGGTCACCTCTAGCAAGTCGCTCGCTTAGTTTTGTGCCAGGTCCACAGTACTGATAGCCAGGTAAATGCAGTTCAAACGGTAGTTTACTGATGAGAGTATTAACAAGACCTCTTCCGCTCACCGCTTTTCGTGATCTACTGGAACATTCCTTTTTGTGATCAATCATTTTATACTATTCGATCCGTCTCGTTCAACAACTTGTCGTAGACTATACCTAAAACCTAATTACTTTCATGTTTTCTGTTAGTTCAACTCAGGATGCGATTCATACAACAACAGCAAAAGTTGTCGGTGGAAAATGCTGACAATACGAATGAAATTTGCTCAGCTAAACATAGCAATTTATTACCTAACAGCATCCGAGGTATAATTGTGGGCCCTTCAAACTGTGGTAAAACCAACGTAATGATTTCTCTGCTGAAACATCCGAATGGTGTTAAATTCGAAAATATATACATCTACTCAAAGTCGTTGCACCAACCCAAATATAGACACTTGGAGCAGGCGGTAAGACCTATTTCCGGACTAGGCTTCCATACATTTTCAAACAATAGTGAAGTGATTGCACCTGAAGAAGCTCAGTCTAATTCTATATTCATTTTCGATGACATTGCCACCGAGAAACAAGATAACGTTCGATCATATTTCTGTATGGGACGACATCATAATATTGATAGTTTCTATCTGTGTCAAACTTATACGAGAATACCGAAGCACCTTATTCGAGATAACGCAAATTTTCTGATTGTATTCAAACAGGATGATATGAATTTAAGACACATTTACAATGACCACGTGACCACCGATATGACTTTCGAACAGTTTAGAGCTGTTTGTGCGGAATGTTGGAATGATAAATATGGATTCTGTGTAATCGATAAAGACAGCCCCTTGGACAAGGGTCGGTATCGAAAGGGGTTCGATATATTCATAATGATATAGAAGCTTATAAAAACAACCCATAACATCGAAACAGCTCAGTTGCAGCTCAAAAGCAGTTAAAAGCAGTTCAGTACCAGTTCAGTACCAGTTAAAAGCAGTTCAGTACCAGTTCAGTACCAGTTAAAAGCAGTTCAATACCAGTTAAAAGCAGTTCAGTACCAGTTAAAACCAGTTCAGTACCAGTTCAATACCAGTTAAAAGCAGTTCAGTACCAGTTCAGTGGATTAGTTTCATGCAGCTCGATAGCTGTTCAATACAGTTTGATACCAGATCAATACGGTTTGAGTGTAACAACAGTGAAGATAGTTCGGGAAAAATCGAGAAGAACGTAAATCGATTTAAATACAACAAAAATCACTTCAAAATCAAATTAGAACCCATTAGGAGAATATTTCAAAATATTGTAGAGACCTTTCGAAACTGTTGCGCAAACACCAAGAACAATGAAGTCTGATAAACGGTTGCTCAATAATATTGTAGAGACGACAAATTCGATAAGGAAAAAGTATCAACAGCTGAAAGCCAACAAAGCCGGAATTGAAGTTCAGTTGGAGGAAACATTTAAGCCAATCACCAAACCTCTCAATGAATTCGTGAAAAGAACCAAGCTCTCGGAAATTAAAGAAGAGGTTCTGCCATCAGTTAAACGTGAAGAAAGAAGTTCGGAGAGGAGTGACGACGATGAAGACAGTTTCAAAACTCCCACGAGGCGAAAGCTTGACCTCACCATCACCCCATCCAACTCTTCTACAAAAACCGTTCGTTAATTTGTTAGCACCCCGAAAGGACAAGAACATCTTAGACAATACATGGATCAGAAACAATTTTCGGAAATTCCTATGCAATATTTACACACATTTATTAATGAACCCTCTGCAATTGATAATACATATGGGGTATATAAGGATGATGATGATGGAGAACAATGGAAAATAGGAAATTCGAATTTCACAATCGATGGCAATAAAATATTTGTAAATGGGAAATCATATACGGGGACTCGTGGTTTATATGAACTGCTTTTTATGAAACAGCCAGATGAAACTATATATAACGATAAAGATTTAGAGAATTATAAAAGTATTCTTCTGCACACGAATGCTCACAGACGTTCTTACGACAGCGATGGTCAAATAAATGGAAATCGAAGTTTTAAATATACAAAAATAATTTCTAAACTTCTAAACAAAGGAGGAAAAGGGTTAGAACCTAACATTAGCAAAGACTACAGCTTGATGCAAACATCGAATAAGCCAAAAGATTACATATATTGGGATAATCCGAATGAATTAGTGGATCGGTTGCGGCTCCTTATTGCATCACACCAAGCCGGTCACAATAACCACAACAACGAAATTATATCAATCATTGAAGAACTGAAAGAATCACAAATAATAGATTAAACGAAAATGGGTATTGATAAATTTGGTCGATTTTCAACGGAGAGAGGAGCAAAACGGGGCTTACAAGGTCTTCAGGGCCCCCCAGGTCCACCAGGTCCACCAGGTCAGCAGGGACCACCAGGAAAACCTGGCATCGAGGGTCCTCAAGGTGTAGGGTTCAGTAAAACGGAAGATGGTGACTACGTTCTTAATTATAAACGAATTAAATACCTTGAATCACCCATTGAGGATGACGATGCTTGCACAAAGAACTACGTTGATATTAATATTGTGAAACTTAAGCAATATATAGATAAGGAAATTCAAAAACGACACACTAATGTCTCTGGTCATAAGTAGACTGGTTGCATACAATGAGCAAAAGACAAGTCGTAAACGAATTACATAAGGCCGCTCGAAAAAATTTCCAACGACGACGAGTTATAACAAAAGGTTTGGATGATTTGTGGCAAGCCGATTTAGTTGAGATGGGGACATATGCTAAGGAGAATACAGGATTTCGTTTCTTCCTCACAATCATTGACACATTTTCCAAGTTTGCGTGGACAGCTCCTATCAAAACGAAGACTGGTATAGAAGTTACTAGGGCGATGGAACACATACTCCAACAAGAACGCATTCCCCAAAACCTGCAAACAGACGATGGAAAAGAATTCTACAACAGCCATTTCAAAAACCTCATGAAAAAATATCAAATAAACCATTATTCTACGTATAGTTCGCTCAAGGCGTCAATTGTTGAACGATTCAATCGAACACTAAAGAACATGATGTGGAAGGAGTTTAGTATGAATGGAAATTACAAATGGATTCGTATAGTTGATGATCTGGTTAAGACATACAACAATAAAAAACACAGAACAATAAAAATGGCCCCATCTGCTGTTAATAGTTCCAATGAAAAATTAATTCTGACTACCGTATACAACAACATTAAGGTGATGGGTCCATCTAAATATAAAGTGGGTGACCATGTGCGAATCAGTAAATACAAACATGTGTTTGAAAAGGGCTATACACCAAACTGGACTACGGAAATTTTCAGGATCCGTCAAATTCGAATAACCAACCCCGTCGCATACCTACTGGAAGATTATGAAGGAAACCCCATCGAAGGCGGCTTCTATGAATCTGAACTATTGAAAGCCAAGTATCCGTCGCTCTATCTCGTGGAAAAAGTATTGAAACGGAGTGGAAATCGAGCGTTTGTCAAGTGGCTAGGATTTTCGGAAAAACACAATTCCTGGCTAAATGTTAAGGATATGATAAGATAATTTGAAACATTGTATAGTTTTTAAAATTATTTATTAATAGCACGTAAAGTTGAACAAGTTTCTTCATTTTTAATAAAACGCCTGTAAAGTTGAACACGTTTTTTCATTTCACATATTATCCTACGAACACTATAACATTCACAAGTATCTGGTCCGGATTTCGCATCATCATAAGCCCAAGGACAGCTCACATAATGTTGGCCAAATTTGCTGACTTTCTGTTCCATAACGGTGTAGGGCTTCAAAAACGCATAGTTACTCGTAAATTCGTCAAAGTGTTCCTCAAAAATGTATTCTTTGTTAGCGTAGAAAAAATTTTTATAATTCTCAAGAGAATGTTGAAGATCGTTTTCCGTTTCGTTGTTGTTCATGGCTACGATGTGCACTGTTTTACGGTTCAAGTAATACTCATGCTATATGTTTGCTTCATCCTCTTTAAATCCAGAAATTCTATATTTGACTTATAGTTTGGATCTTCCTGCTTTATATATTCAACTTCGCCATTGCTTAGAATTCTTTCGGCTTCAAATTCATGATATTCATAACACGAGATCTTGAGTGAGCGCATCGAATAATTGCTATCATATGTACATCGAACTGTCAACATTTTGTCATCGTCAAACTCTAATTTAAAATGTCTGTAAAAAATATTTTTGCTCTCGATTATTCCAGCTATTTCCATTTCTTTCTTAAGCAAATCTTGCCGAAATCCCTCTATTGCTTCATCGACCGTAACAAATCTTCTCGATGGTTCTGTTGTTGTTGTAGTCGGCGAAATTTCCGTCGATGATGAAATAGCAGCGTCATTCAATGTTTCCGTTTGTGATGAAATTGTACTTATAGTCATAAGTCGAAAAGATAATGCTACTTCCACTGTCTTGTTATCAGGAAGCGCGAGATTAAATGCCAAATTGTTAATGCTTTCATTCTCACTAAGGGTCACCACTGGCAGGGGGCTACCTTGAAGAAAAGACACTACACTCAAAATAAGAGCTATGTGTAAGAACGCCATTCTCTATTCCAATCAACAAACAAACTGATTTCCTGTCTCCTATCCTGAAACTATTTATAGTGAAAATTCTTCTACTCTCTCGCTCACACCACCGCTAATTGAAAGAAACAAAAAATTTTTTTTTTCATTGTTTTTTATTACTTATATTACTAATCTACATCCATAACTATACTTATATCACTAATCTACATCCATAACTATATTATAATGTCCCCAAGCATACGTACTAACCCCATCTCCCCTTATAAAACGATTATCATCTAGATAACTTAATGCAACCTTATTAATACATTCAGTGTACAAACTATGTAACTTAGATCTAAATACATACATACTACCCTTAAATATCTTTTTCCTAAATAAACAATCTCTATAACTATCTAAATTTAAACTATCCATAATTATTTTTTTTACACCTTTCGCTTTTTTAACAGATACATCATCTTCGACACTAAACGAATACATTTTTGATCTTAACCCTATGAATTCTGTCATTATCTTCCCATGGTTTTCGTCTTTCATCATACCCAAGACTTTCCCATTCCTCTGAGGAATATTATAGACATTGTCAGGGGCATATTCCGAAGTATCAAAATGTCCCCCGATATCGGACAAAATATCTTCATAAAAATCAGGAGTTTGAATTGTGTAGATGAATGAGTCAGTGTCCATATAATTGAGAGTCAATTTTTCATCGTATTTGGGCTTCATGTACTGATAGTGAAAATCGTACATCTTGTACTTTGATAAGTCAAGTACAGTGAATCCCAGATATGTAGGTTTGTTGTAGCAGGTATATACTCGGTCTAGTTGGATAGCTGCCATGTTGTGAGTAAATACAGCTGCACTGTGAAAATTGGGCTTCGATATTAGACTTCGAGCGCCCGAATGTCTACCTCGACTTTCCCAATCCGTGACAATTTTCACGTCCTTCCTCTTGTCGACGTTCTCCATCGTTTTGCCATAAACTGCATTGTTTAGTAGCTTGAAAAAGTTTTTTTCGAAGGAATTTTTACTCATCTTACGGTGATGTGTATTCAAATCTATATATTGCTTCAGCCAGCATGATTGTTTGAATTGCAAAATTCTGTACACACGAGTCAGCTTTAAGCCATTTCGAATGCACTGTTGCAGATTCCGATAATGAATCACATATTTTGTTTTATTCGTGAAATCAATGATCAGCTTGCTTGTTTTCGAATCATTAACTTTTTTATTTTCCGAACAGAACGGATGGTCATTGTGTTGGTCATGCAATGTTGTTGGATATTCCAAGTCAACTTCGAAAATATAACCAATATCAGAATCTTCTGCAATATTTAGAATGTCAACATCATCTACTTTTTCAACCCACTTGAATTCAGCATATGGAAGTGGTTGTGACATTGCCCAACCATATAAGTTGTTTGCGTCCAAATAGATCAGATATTTGGAAGGATCGTCCTCCTTATACTTTTTCATGTATTTGTTATTGGCAGTTGAGTGACGGTGAGAGCATTGGACGATACCACCTCTAATTCCACGTTTCACGAAATGATGCATACTGATATCTGTCAGCAGGTCAAGCTTAATAGATGTTGTTTTAAGCATAGCATCCCACGGAGTTGTATAATATTGACAAGGGTCTAGTTGATATATAGTTTTGCAAACTTTCCGGAAATTTTCAAACACATCGGTTAGAAGAAGAACGTCAGTTTTCAAATACAACTCTAAATAGTCCCAAATCTTTCCACATTGGAATTCTTTCCAAACATTCTGTGCATGCTGGTAATCAAGTTCGGTGCACTCGGTATTGGTCATCTTGTTGAAAAATTTCTCTCGAGGTGGTAGACAAGTTTCATTTAATCGTTCCCATGAGCTTATGTAATCATAGGGAAATACACCCTTTCGCGTAAGAAGTTGAAACTTTTGTCTATCACCATATGCTGAAGAGACAGTTTTCAAATCTTCTTCAGCTAAATTTTTAACAAGAGCATCCAAACTGCTCTGCATGAATCTGGCCGAATCCAGAAATCGAAGTTCAATTGTTTCGGAATCATCAAGCCGTATTCTTTTCGAAAGTGAAACGTACAATTCCTTATTAATGGGTATTATTGAAATATCACCATCAATATCTCCCAGTTCTTTAATAAATAGGTGGCAGTCATAGCCGGAGAGGTTGTGAAACAATATCGGGAAAAATTTGGGCACCCGGAATAAAAGGTTGCATGAGCTATGCGCAGGACCCCTATACTTTCCGGTGAAATGGCAATGATCGCGCACTCTATCACTATCAAGTGGCTTTCGACAAATATGGCACAAAATTGACTCACTTTGGATCTTTTCTTCGGCCGAAGTCAGGGCATCCATTGGTTTAGGGGACTTTATATGTTTGGTATAGAACCACCTTACATCATTCACTAAAGAACTTACAAATTTTTTCGGTGAATCGGGTCCCTTATAAATCCTAAATCTATCCAAACTCGAATCGAAGGAACATTTGATAAAGTACGAAAAAGCACAAGGTATATGCTCTTGCATTGGCGTTGCTGATGAAATCGCTGGATCCGGTTCGCAGGTGTCAATGTCCTGAAGAAGACACTCAAAGTCAGCGTAGATCACGAACGGTACATCCAGCTGTCGTTCGAAATTTTTGTATTCCAACGTCGATTTCTCCGGTTCCACCATTTTCGTTACAATTCTGCCACACTCATCCTTATGCGATTCAAGCATCTCACTTGAAGCAAAATGTTGAAGGCACTGGCTGCATACATATATTGTGTGATTATGTAACGTCTGCTGTGAGCCAATTAATCTGTAAAAAAATCTTTAAGCACATCTTAGAAAAAACCTATTACATTTTCTTACCTTGATATATTTTTTATCCAGGCATAATGGTATTTTTCACCAGCTTGCAGCAGCAGTAAATTGATATGATGAGTTTTTTCTTGCTTTGTGAGATAATAGGGACCCACAATTTTCTTGATTTCGTCGTCGTACCCGAACAAATTGATGCTAACCGATTGGTTTAGTTGTTCGAAAACAGCAATGTCTTTAATCTTCATCGGAAAGTCAAGTCCCAAAAAATTGAGTAACATCCCATTATTCAACCGTATAACGCTGTCAGCAATGTTATCGATTTTGTATGATGATGTTCTGTGGGGGTTGGCAGTCTGCTGGAACAGGGCGGAAATAATGCTCCACTTGAAATAGTAGCTATCCTTATTTCTCACGTTCACACATGCTCGTTTGGATGTTAAATGTTTGGGTAAAGGAATGAAGTTCGTTCCTCGCAGTGGTTTGAATTCATTGACATTAAGCTCGCAATGAGCTATCCTCATCAAAGCCCATCCGCTGTCTTTTTCTTGGAATTCTTCCATTTTTTCTTTGATTTGCGTGGCCATATTATTGAACGCGATCTCTAGCTCAGAACAATTGATTATGGCCTGCATCTTTGTGTGGAATGATTTTATGCTCACTACACATTCACTGTCCATATCAGCATCCATTTTAACGAACTCCGCAAAGAGCTCAATATTGATTTTAATTCCCAACCGCTCCGCTAATGTTTTGCGGAGATAGTCCATCAAGGGATCTTCCATCCTTTTCAAAAATTCTCCGACATCCAAGAGACTCTCTTCCTTATTTTCGAAAATGAGAGTCTCGATCCGGTTGCTAAAACAGGTTTTCACTCTCTTCAAATTTTGATTGATTGTCTCTGCAGCATTCCGCTTATGCAAATTTGTTCTCAAGTGGAACAGCCACACCGCACTTTCTACATCAATTTTACACGCCTGACAGAATATGATTGTATCTATGAGTCTTATTTGAGTCAATTGGAGCACTTTTTGGTATTTTAAACCACTTAAAAATTGTTCATGCACTTTAAAAAATTCTAGTCACTGGGGGATATTCTGAGTCTTATTTGAGTCAATTGGAACACTTTATAAAACTTGGTATTTTAAACCATTTAAAAATTGTTAATGCACTTTAAAAAAATTCTAGTCACTGGGGATATTCTGAAATGAAAAAAAAAACTTTTTATAAACGTGTTCTAACACAGAATACAAAACAACAATTTTAATCAATATATTTTGAACTTACCAAAAACTGTTTACAGATTTGCTCCAAAAATCACTTTTCACAAAATATTCAAAACTTTAATCGTTGAGATCGCCTGGATTCACTGAAAGTCGAATACAAACTTGGGTTCAAAAACTCTTGCAGTTGCTTTTATACGAAAATCGTAACCACAATTCTATGCTTATCAAATCATATTTTCTAAAACTACCATACAAAACTTTTCCCACACTTCTCACATCCTAAAACAATATTTCGCTAATTAGTAAAATTCTCACTTGCGGTTGAGTACTTCCGTTTATTGTTGATAAGACGCCTTCGACATCCAATCCAATCTATTCAACCACAAACGCGCATATTCAAACATATCGTCTTCAATGAAAACTCGAGCTAGAAATGATAAGACTCAAACACGAAAATTACCCAATATGCACACATGATGGCATTCAATACTCGCACGCTTATCAGTCCAATCTATTCAATCGCAAACGCGCATGTTCAAACATATCGTCTTCAATGCAAACTCGAGCTAGAAATGATAAGACTCGAAAATTACCCAATATGCACACATGATGGCATTCAATACTCGCACGCTTATCAGTCCAATCTATTCAACCGCAAACGCGCATGTTCAAACATATCGTCTTCAATGCAAACTCGAGCTAGAAATGATAAGACTTCCAGAAATCATGATAAGCACACACACACACACACACACACACACATCCACACAGCACCGTGCCCGACCGGAAGTCCCCTGACCGCAAACATTTTCCATACAAAGTGAATTAGAACCGGCATATCCATACTACTTTTGATGGAGAATATCTACGTTGGCGAAACTTTCACGACTTATTCAGTCAAATGGTGCACAATCAGCCCCTGTCGAATTGCCAGAAAATGTGGTACCTCAAGGCCAACCTCATAGGAGAGGCTGAGCGATTCATTCAGAACGACGCACTCTCTGAAGACAACTATGAGACGGCCTGGAAAACTTTGAGAGATCGGTATGACAATCGACGACTGTTGGTCACTGCGCTTATCGAAAAACTGTTGGATCAGCCATCCCACACGCTGGCGGCAAACCTTCAGCGGATGCCGAGAGGTCTTTACACGATTCAACGCACGAGTGTCTCAGAGGACTGGAAGGTCTCAACGTTGCCACGAGCGACTGGGATCCGTTGATTTTGCACATTTTGATAAAGAAGCTCGATTCGACCACTCATGCACTTTATGAGCAATCACTATCCAGCCCTCGAGGGTTGCCACATCTGAAAGGTTTCTTGCAGTTTCTGGAGATGCGCTTTCAGGTACTCGAAACGCTTGGTAATAAGTTGAAAGTACAGGAAGACAACCGTAAGAAAGGTGCGAAACCTACAGTGGCCACCGTTGCGGCTCCCTCGTGCTTCATGTACAAAGCGACTCATCCGCTTTACTACTGTCCGTCTCACCGTCGCCAGAAGACTCAAATTCGTTCAGTCCAAGAAACTGTGCGTCAATTGTCTCCGAGACGGACATAAAGCCGCCAATTGCGCCTCCCGTGGATGTAAGGAATGTGCCAAAAACCATAACAGCTTACTGCATTTGGGCGTGAATGCAAATTCAAAACCAGCTAAGGTGATGCCCCCCGGTTCGGTGCCACTCAAACATAATTGCAAGCCTCAACCGGAGACACCTGCCCTCTCTCTGGCCTCAGAAAGATACGTTCTCCTGAGCACAGCCGTTGTCAAGCTGATTGGCAGCACTGGAAGGACAACGGAATGTCGAGCTGTGCTGGATCCAGGCTTCCAGATTAACTTATTAACGGAGCGAACTGTCCGAAAACTGGGGCTGATCCCCACACATAATTCAACCTTCATTGAAAAGGTCGGCGGTACTACAGAGAGAGCACAAAAGGCGGTGAGTATTAGCCTGCAGTCCCGATTGAATGGATACGCCACACAATTGGAAGCACATGTGATGGAAAAGATAATTTCACCTCAGCCTTCGCAGGAGCTCGACATTTTTAAATGGTGCATTCCAAGTAATATCAAGCTAGCGGATCCCAATTTCCACAAGACCGAACGAGTTGATCTATTAGTGGGTGCAGAGTTGTTTTTTGAGATCTTGGCTATTGGGCAAATCAAATTGGGCATGGAATTGTCAGTGCTCCAGAATACGCTTCTGGGATGAATAGTTGCCGGAAGAGTGGTTACTCCTCAAACCTCGCCACTAACATGTGTGATTCTGGCGGAGGACACCAAACTGTGCGAGTCCATTAAGCGTTTTTGGGAGTTGGAGGAAGTGCAGAACCCAACCCACAAGTTTACCTCCGTGGAAGAGGCATGCGAAAATCAATTTTACCAGACCATGTGCAGACAGTCCGATGGCCGTTTCCTCGTACGACTTCCTTTCTCCGACGACCCTAAGAGATTAGGCGACTCAAAAGCGGCTGCCACACGCAGATTTCTCGCCATAGAGCGTCGCCTGGAGAAAAACCAAGAGTTGAGGCCTCACTACGAGGAATTCATGGAGGAATCCATTCGACTTGGGCACATGGAAGAGGTCCCGCAACAGCAGCGTAAAGAATTGCGATATTTCTTACCACATCACTGCGTATTGAAGCCGGACAGCAGCACCACCAAATTGCGAGTGGTTTTTGACGCTTCTAGCAAGACGACCACGAATGTTTCTTTGAATGACGTCCTACATACGGCACCCACCATCCAGGACGACCTGTTTGCGATTTTGCTACGTTTTCGAATGCCTCGCTTCGTTTTTACTGCGGACATCGAAAAGATGTACCGGCAGATAATGCTCCATCCCGAGGATCGCCGGTACCATGGTCTAATCTGGAGAACTAATGCAACGCAACCATTGCGTTACTATCAACTCAACACAGTAACCTACGGCACCACATGTGCCCCCTATTTAGCTACCAAGTGTCTACAGGTTCTAGCACAAGAGAACCAGCAGAAGAGTCCCCTAGGCAGCAGCGCGTTGCAGAAAGATTTTTACATCGACGACGTCATGACTGGGGCAGACACTTTGAACGAGGCCACTCGCTAACAGACGGAGCTCAACATTATCCTCTCGAACGCAGGCATGCATTTGCGCAAATGGTGCGCCAATCACCCGCGACTGTTGCAGTGGATCAAACCAGAAAACCAGCAGGTTCATCTGGATTTCAGTAGTCTCTCCGAGGACTACATCAAAACTTTGGGTGTAATCTGGCGTCCAAAGGCCAATGAATTCCAGATTCATATTAATCTGGACCCAACCGTTGCGAGGCTCACCAAGCAAACGATCGCTTTCGATATTGCCAGGATGTTTGACTCATTCAGCATTCTGGCGCCCATAATTGTAACTGCCAAGCTATTCCTACAGGAGCTATGGCGGTTGGAGTTGGACTGGGATGCAGCGTTACCAGCTGGCATACACACTCAATGGTCCGGCTTCCGTAGCAGCCTGCCTTCGTTACAGCAGGCGCGATTTCTTCGACTTAACAGCTATCGATCACATATTTCCAATTGTGAAAGCTCATTGACTAACGAGTCGAGCTTAAACTTCTCATTCCACGCCTTGAATTTAGACCAACTGCCTCTTCAAGGTGCTTCAACAATTCGTGTTGTGATGGCTTCGAAAAATGTAGGTAAAGGGATTCAATGGCATAGAAAAAGGATGTACACATTTCGATTGTGAAAAATGTGTCCATCACAACAAGGATAATTTGATGAGCTAGACAGTGTACAAACGTGGCTACAGGGTGTTTCATCTGAATTTAGAATTGTACACCACTTTTTTGTCCTGACATAACACTAGCACCATCATAAGACTGTCCAACAACAGGCAATTCGCTAAGTCCGTAGCTGTCTAACAGGCTGAAAACTATATCTGCTAAATACGAGGCATTTCTAGCTCATGAACAGTTTATAAAGCTCAAGAAACTTTCTTTGACTGCTAGCTCTTTAGTAAATCTGACAACCACGGAGAGTTCTTCCTTTTTGTGGACCCTTGCTTTGTCTACCATAATGGACATCAGTCCGCACTCTTTTATTTCAGCTGTATTGTCCTCGCGAACAATTTAAGCAATTATTTTTATTAATTTATTTGGTGTTTTGCCACTAGAGTTGTTCGCAACCTTGTTTTTAAAATTATTTTCAAAAGTTGAATCATGCTTCGCGAATAATGCTCAAAATTCCAAAAAAAAATGCACGGCTATCACTGGCACCACTTTCATAATGTCCTCTGAAAGCACGTCTTTGGCGACTGAGACACGTCGTAAGGTCGATAACCTTTTCCAAATAACTTCGGTTCATCTTGCCAATATTCCAAGACTGTT
Organism: Nemotelus nigrinus; assembly: GCA_947369275.1. NCBI lineage: Eukaryota > Metazoa > Arthropoda > Insecta > Diptera > Stratiomyidae > Nemotelus > Nemotelus nigrinus. The sequence continues at coordinate 76,837,129 of OX376374.1, forward strand.
CAAGCACCATATCACTTACTGTCTTCCAAGCACTACTGGAGTTTTCATATTGTGCATGAATTTTACCATCCGGATAATTTATCCGGATCGCGAAGTTTGGGCGAGTTGAAATTTTGGTGTATTTTTGGCGACAATGGAAATTCTATGGAAAATTTCGCATTGTGATAGCTTCACACCGAGTCATCAGACCATCACAAAATTTACAAGACTCATCAATGGGCATTAAAAATAAGATTCTGCAGTTTTTAAATAATGTATGGGCAACCTTGTAGCTACCATAAGTACGTAAACACAAATCTTTCACACGGCTTTTAGAATAAAATGCAAAAGATTGAGGAATTTGAACAGTCAAATCTAAACTTGTAAAATTCCCAATCGACATATACTGGTCTTGAGTAGATACAGGTCTGAAAAAAGTTTAATGAATATGACAAGAACTATGTGGTGGTTGTGTCACTATGAAAAAACATTCGGTGAAATTTAAGTGCTATGCCTTTTAACTTTTGATGTAGTTATCAAATTATAATGAAATTACACACATTTAACCTGAGTGTAAAGCTAGAGTTACAATCAATGCAACCAACATTTGTTGCACAACAAAATGAGTTTGAACCCATGAGAACGTATGAGAGCAGTTACAATGATGCAACACAACTTTGTTGCGCAGCAGAGTTTGCTCATACCTCAAACTTGGCATGGCAACAAAATACCCAATTCCACCTGTTCCTATGAGCGTTCGGGAAATCGGAACTGTCATATGTAAATGACAATCAGAATTTGTATTTTTTTGTCTCATTTTTGCTTTGCATTATACTCCGCAGCTTTTAGAGGATAAAATATTCACTAGTATCGTATACAGCGGACGTTTAGTCCGCGGACTAAACACCAAATTCCACCTAAATTTTTTAGTCCACGTGCTGTATACACTCGTGGACCGACCTAAATTTAGGTAAAGGATATTTAGGATTTCAAGCGACCTGACCTAAATATAGGTCATGGACTATAATCGTTGTAAACACACGTGACCTAAACATTGATTTTTGTGCGACTATTAATAATGTATGTATGTTGAATATAAGTTCATAACATTCCCCTTTGACACAAAATCATTGAAATAAACATGTTTGAGAGACAAATGAAACGATAAATACAGTGCATGAAGGAAAATTAAACTAAATGACAGCTGTCATATACGGACGAGGACTAAATTCCACCTAAGCAAATTTTAGGTCGGGTTCTTTGTAAACACCTGAGGACTAAGTTCATTTAGTCCGCGCTTTAGGTCAGGTCACTTTTGGTCCGACCGGTGTAAACCGGTACACTGATATCTCTTTCCGAGACTTTAAAGGATCCAAATTATCGAACAGCAATTTCTTTAATATAGCCAGTGACAGATGACAGTAAAAGTTGTGTTGCATTGATTGTAACTCGTTCCACTAACAAAACTTGGCAGCAAATGTTGGTTGCATTGATTGTAACTCAAGCGTAAACCAAGTAGGTCATAGATAGTGTGGGAACACATAACACAACCCACAATCACATATCCACAAAGCACTATGCAATATACCAAAATTCATTTATATAGTAGGCTAAGAAAAATGTAAATACAAATATTGAAAAATAAGAATCAAAAATATATTTTGTAAAAAGCTGTCAAGACGTGTTTCTCTTGATAACATTAAAGTTAAATTTTCAGTGGAAGTATTTACTTTCAAATTAGAATTTACTTCTAAAATAGCATAAAAGTGGCAGGGATGCCATTTTTATTCTCCAAATGACTTCGAAAATTGTATTCTACGTTAACACCATTTCAATACTCAGACATTAGGTCTGTTCGCGTACTTTCAGTAACTGAATTTTACTGAATTTTCCTGAATCATGTGGGTTGGGGAAATTCAGGAAAAGTACGAAAACGCTCTCATTCCATTTCCTGAAAATTGACAAACAAAGGGGTCAGTTGTCGGTTTTTGGGAGAACAAAAGTTATTATAAAGTCATTCTAAGCGGCGATAAACTATCGCCACAAATATAATCGTCTTTCATAATAACATTACACCAAAAACCGTTTGACAGTTTCAGTATTTTTCAGTAGCTCAGATCCTACTGAATTTTACTGAAAGAGGGGAAATTTTCAGTATTCAGTAAAACGGAGTACAGAAACGGCTTCATTGCAATTAATTGCAATTAATCGTAGTACGCGAACAGACCTTATGTTTTGTGAAAAACTTAATTGCATAAAACGCCAGTTTATAAAAGTGTTCTTATCTAAATACCTGTATATTGCCTAGTAGGAATGTACAGATAATCTTAGTAAAAAAAGGATGATTGGCGAGGCGCTTTTCGTCTTTTTCTTAACGTATAACTTGTCGAAATTAAATATTGCCTTCCATATCTCGAAATAAGTCCCATAACATCGTAATTAATACCTCAAATAACACTGTCTCTATGCTATAAGTAGTGTAAGCTGGTATAGGCTTACAGTACTGCCCTACACAACGCTTGTTGTAAACACAAAAGCCTAAGAGGCGAAAACTTAAGTGTCTTAAGTGTTGGAAATATTTATTTTTTTGGGAGGGGCCAATCTATGGTCTGGGGCGGTCCCAGCCCCCTCTGGCCCCCCCTACGGCGCGCCTATGGCAATGACGTGAACTGGTGACCATGCCTTTTACTGTCCAATCCTTTATATATATCGCGTGAACAAGTGAGCAAATCAAAGGGGTAAACGTAATTAAAGGAAATATCGTGAACACGTATGCTAAGTTAATGATGAAAGTATCTTTGGTAGAGGAAATGGTGAATCAGGTGAACATCTCTAGATAAAATTGGAAATGTTTTTGCGGGATGATTAAAATTGAACAACTTTTTATTAACATTAAAAATTTTAATCTACATTGAAAATTCTATTTTGACAAAGTGGTTTCGAAAGTATGCACTGCTTCTCATCAGACACCAGCACACAGTGCATACTTGACTGGCGTGACCACTTGCAGGTGGAAATCATTACATTTTTATTTATGCTAGTTGTAACAAATTTTAACATCTCCGACTTATATCCATGGATATAATTTTACTTAGTAAAGGTAATTGAATTTGATCACGGTTCCCTTCTTGTCTATAAATCAGCATAGACAACGTATATCATTTCTACAGCATCGAAGCCGAGCATATTGAAACGGGAAACTTCGATCGTTTTGCGGAATCAGCCTCCGAAAGCAGAATCAAATTGGAAATGTTTTTGCGGGATGATTAAAATTGAACAACTTTTTATTGACATTAAAAATTTTAATCTACATTGAAAATTCTATTTTGACAAAGTGGTTTCGAAAGTATGCACTGCTTCTCATCAGACACCAGCACACAGTGCATACTTGACTGGCGTGACCACTTGCAGGTGGAAATCATTACATTTTTATTTATGCTAGTTGTAACAAATTTTAACATCTCCGACTTATATCCATGGATATAGTTTTACTTAGTAAAGGTAATTGAATTTGATCACGGTTCCCTTCTTGTCTATAAATCAGCATAGACAACGTATATCATTTCTACAGCATCGAAGCCGAGCATATTGAAACGGGAAACTTCGATCGAAGTTTCCCGTTTCAATATGCTCGGCTTCGATGCTGTAGAAATGATATACGTTGTCTATGCTGATTTATAGACAAGAAGGGAACCGTGATCAAATTCAATTATCTCTAGATACTTTCTTATTGGGGCAAGAGCGACACCTGAAATATGCGCAAATGGACGATCTCCAAATAAAATTTGGAAACAGATCGTGAACTAGTGAACTCAGTGGGTATATCACTTAGTGATGTCTTTCGCGTGAAAGACGCCCACTGATCGTCCATTTTGATCGGCCAGCTGGTAATAAGCACCGCCGATCTTCTTTATTACTTTACTAGGTAAGAACTTCCGGTTCAGCTTTGCATTGTAGTGCAATGCTGCGTCACTTTGCCGGAAGTTGCGCCTGTAGACCACTTCGCCAGGCTGGTATGTGACCAACCTGGAATGAAGGTTATAGGCCTTCACGTTTCGGGACTGTGCCTGAGTGGTGAGTTGGCGAAGGCGTTGGCGGATGATGGTGAGGTGGTCGGGTTGAGTCAGAGTCACCTCAGGTTCCTCAAACAGTTGTAATTGCCGTAGGAGGGCGTAGGACTTCCCATGAGTAATCATAGGTTGTCCGAAAACCGCTTGATATGGGGAAGTCCCAATAGTAGTATGAGGTGCGGAGCGTAGGGCGCTAGTGATAGCCGAGAGTTTGTCGTCCCAGGTGGTCTGTGTGGGATCGATGTAGGCTCTAATGGTAGCGAGGATTGAGCGGTTTAGTCGCTCGGAGGCATTTGCCTGTAGTGAGTACACGGCAGTAAATGTGTGTGAGATCCCGAATTCCTGCAGTACGTCATGAAAAATGTGCGACCGAAACTGCACGCCTTTGTCAGACACGATGGTTTCTGGAACTCCAACAAGGTGGAATATCCTCTTCCTTAATATGTCCACTACTGCCTTCACAGTGCATTTTCGAAGCGGCTCGATAAATGGGAACCGCGAGAGATGGTCTAAGATGACGAGGGCTCCTATGTTACCAGACTTGGACCTAGGGTAGGGGCCTATAATGTCTATGTACAAGCGTTGGAATATGCGCTCGGGTACGGACTGAAGCGTCATTGGGGGTCGAAGGGTGTGTGAAGGAGCTTTGGTGGTTTTGCAGATGAGGCATGATCCCACATATTCACTAACTTGAGCGGCCATCCGTGGCCAGTAAAACCAATGCCGTAATCGGCCGAGGGTTTTGGCCACGCCACCATGCGCGCTCAAGGGTGGGTCGTGCGCTCTCTTCACTAATTCTGCCGTCATTTCTGACGGCACTCACAACTTCCAAGCCAACTGGTCTTGAAGTCCGTTTCCGGTCGCATACTCGGTCCGCTTGTACACGAACCCGTCTACAACTTTTAGGTCCGGCAGTTGGTGTTGTTCTGCCTGAACTTTTGACGCTAGCTCCATATAAGAAGCACTTTTGAAATGCGGCGAAGTCAAATCTAGCTCTATTGGAGTCTCCTCGCCTTCCACCGGCATCAACGCCTCGGCAGAGAACATGCGCGATAAGGAGTCCGGCACTACGTTCTGGTTTCCCTATCGGTGTGTGATGGTGAAATTAAACCCTTGAAGTTTAAGGGCCCACCGGGCTAAGCGACCATTAAGATCCGGTTGGTGCATTAGCCATTTTAGGGAAGCATGGTCGGTCACGATTTCGAATTCGTGACCTTCCACGTAGGCACGGAACTTTTTGATTGCCAACACCACTGCCAGACATTCTTGCTCAGTGAAGGTGTAGTTTCGCTGAGCGGGATTCAATTTGTGGGACATATAGGCGACGGGGGCTTCGTCTCCTTCTTCCGTCCGTCGCACTAGCACGGCACCTACTCCATGTTGACTTGCGTCACATTGGATGGAGAAGGGCTTGTTGAAGTCGGGGACAACACTGGAGCCGAAGCAAGGCTTACTTTCAATTGCTTGAAAGCCTTTAGCCTCTCGTCGGTCCACACAGATTGAGTCCTCTTCGAAAGCATGGCTGTCAGTGGTGTTGACAAAAACGCATATTCCCTGACGAAGCTGTTTCGTGGTCATTGGAAGAGGGAAATCCATAATGCATCTCACCTTATCAGGTACTTCACCTCGCGCAAGAGGAACTTGCTCTTTTCCACATTGATGGTAAGGCCAGCTTGTCGTAGATGGAATGCGACCTGGTGCAGTACCTTCAGGTGTTCATCGAAGGCCTCGGTTATCACCAACAAGTCATCCAAGTATACGAACACTTGGTGCTTTAGATGCGGGGGCATCACTTTGTCCATAAGTCGCGACATCGTTTGGGGTGCATTGCACAAGCCAAACTTCATCACGACAAAGTGATACAGAGGTCGCCCGGGCACAGTGAAAGCCATCTTCTCCCTTGACCGTTCCTCCAAAGGAATCTGCCAGAAGGCATCTTTTAGATCCAGGCTCGTAATAAAAGTGGCCTTAGGGAGTCTGCTTAAGATGCCGTCTATCAAAGGCAAGGAATAGGCATCTTTCACTGTGATCGAGTTGACTTTTCTCGCATCCAAGCACAGGCGTACCTTGGAGGGCTTGACCACTAGGACCACGCGCTTTTGGACTCCTCGATCACGCCCAGCGCGGGCATGCGGTCTATTTCTTTATACAAGAGCTTTTCGACAGCCGGCGAAACAGAGAAGTGTCTCTGTTTAATTGGTTTGTGATCGCCAGTGTCGATTTCGCCAGGCTCGATCGTTGGTTTGTGATCGCCAGTGTCATTTCGCCAGGCTCGATCAGCGCTGTTTTTCCTAAACCCTCTACTGCGAACGACGGAAAGCTAGCAACTACAGACGTAAGTCTGCGACGCTGCTCCGGTGTGAGAGGGTGGGCGTGATCGTCGAGTTGTTTGAGGCTACTAGTAGTGTTGACTTATTGGGATGGCGCGAACAGGTCTGCGGCCAAGGCAAATTGACGCACGAAATCCACTCCCAGATATAAGTTTTGGCTAAGAGTGGGAATTATCCAGAGCGTCAAGGACTTGGTAACTCCCCTGAACGTGATGTCGGCTGACACTCGGCCTACGGCTTGATGATGTGTGCCGTCTGCAGTCTTCAACCCGAGAGAAGCTCTCTTCCAATGAAAAGAGTTCCTCTCGAGGAATGACTTTGCCAAGTCAGCCGCCATCACGCTCACGGAAGCTTCCGTGTCGATCAAGCCTGCTGTTGGTGGGCCAAACAACATAACCTGTGCGTATGGACGGACGTCACCTGAAGGCATGTCCATCAGAGTGGCACAGTTGAACTGGTACCGCCAACGACGAAGGCGAGAGTAGAATGTTCTCATCGTCAGCGTTGAGTGCTTGGGTTTGGAACGATAATGTTTCGGTCGTGCAATTTCAGAATTAAAGATTCGGTCTTGGACCGCCGTATATTTCTGCCATCTTAGGTGGTATGGCAGAAAAGCCAATGGTGTAGGAGGCTCTGCCTGTAAGTGTGGCATCGATAAAGTGTTGGGTTCCCCACACATCTGGATTCTAGTATTATTGGTGGCTGGGCCAAAGGATGTAGGTGTTGCGTCACTCATCTTGTCTACTTGCTGGAGCGTGGTGGAGATTGCTTGCTCTGGGGGAGGCGTAAGATCTTGTTTCGCGCTCCCTGCGGTACGTTTTTTGCTTGGCAGTTCACACAATTTGGCTTATACGTATCTGCCTTTCCGCAGCCATAACAAAAGATGGTTCTGGCCTCCATGCAATCATCAAAACGGTGTCCCACCTTCTTGCAATTCCAGCAAGTAGGCAGGACCGTGACTGCTTCCACTCCATGCTCGTCAGGCTAGTTCCCAGCCTGGTCTAGCGGGTCTTCTTCACCCAATTCTTCAGCGGCATTTCTCCATTGAGATGGACGGCGTCGACCTCCGAACTCCATTTCGAAATTCTTCACACGGATAACGGCCTGACGGAGCATACGAACTGAGGGCAGATGAATTTGCTGCAAACCACAACGAATATCAGGCAGTAAATTGCGCCTAAGCATGTCTGCTAAGTCAGCGTCTGCAATGGGGCGCTAGAGGCAGTCAGCTAGCTTATATATTTCCGCACTGAAATCATCGAAACTTTCATTTGGTCGCTGTTTTCTACTTCGAATTTGCTCCATTAGGTCGGCATCCGTGTAGTGATACCCGAAATTATCGCTCAGGGCCGACTCCAGATCCCTCCAACTGAAGTCTCGTCTCGTTCTATGGAACCTCCAGAACCAATCAGTGGCTGGTCCAGTCAACAGAAGGTGTATGTGTTGGCATAAGATGTTAAAATTTCCGCCCAGTGTATTCCTTGTGAGAGCCGCGACCCTAAATACTTCTATTGGCACAGTCGATTCTCGGCCCGAGAACTTTAAGCCCCACCCACCAATAATACTAGCTACCTTATCGTGGTGAAACTGAACATTGTTGCCACGAGGGGTGCGAGGTGAATAGGAACGCTGAACGGGTACGAACGATTGCGCGCGAGGGTTTAGTCTCGGCGACTCTACATTCCCAGCCTGAGACGGAAGGTTCAATTTGGCCATGCGCTCCAGCATCGCGCGCATGCCGCTCTGCAGATCTGTAATTTTTTGCTGCAGTCCGCCTAATTTTCGGTGCACTATAGAGTGCACTCCGGCGGCTTCTGAGGGTACGTCAGATATTGGGGACACTTTCGATGACGGGCCAGGTGGCTGAACTAAACCTTCCGCCCCCGACTCGGCTTGCAGATCGAAGTCCCTTATGTCTGATTCTTCGGATCGCATGCCTCGGGTTTTTACTCCCGGCCGTTGCGTTTTAAGCCGAGCCCCTCGTGGCATAGATGCTGCAGCAGTGGGGGCCTGTCTGGCTCCTAAGGGGAGACTCAGTGGTCCACGGCACAGCGGGCAATCCATGTCGTGTTTAAGCCATTCCTCCAGGCACGTCTCGTGGAAATTATGTCCACATTTTGTGGTATACGTTGCCTGGGCAGTAGTGAATGGTTGCTGGCATATAGAGCACTGAGCCTCTACTGTGGTGCCAGACAGGTCCTCACTACTGTGCCTTAACGGCATTGTGTCAAGTTAGAGAAAAATGTACGGTGTTTTGAAAATGTAAAAATGGGATTTTGCACGATGACGTGACTAACTGAATGATTACGCTTATAGCTAAGTGTAACCAAAGTGCGAAGAAATTCAGAAATATATAGACTCTTAACCTAAGCCAAAGTGGCTAAAGCAATGCTTAATAACTAATAGGACAAAGTGCCAAAATTCAACGAAATAAGTGTACACCTAGTGATATGTCTAACTAATCTATGTTCGGAGTACTTAACCTAAGCCAAATGCTGAGGTAAAGCTAAAAACAAAGATAAAAGGCTAAAGTGCCAAAAATTCACAAATATCAGTGCACACTTAGTGGTGTGTCTGACTTTTCAATGCGAATTAAGTTTAAGGAAATTTCAAATGGGGCAAAACCTCGTGAAACTTTCCAATTTCGCAAAAGAGGTTTTTTTACGTAGTAAGACGAAGTAGGTTTGAAAAAAAAGTTACTTAAAATTTATATTAGTAGGCCTTCTTATTGAACGAAACCCGGTCTTTCCGCTTTCCAGGTCCGCTGGCTGGCTGGCTTTTGTAAACAAACGCAAAGATGTTGAAATTTTTCAGTGTGAATGAGTTTAATTAAGTGTGAAAATTGTTTAAGTGTGAAAATTGTTTAAGTGTGAAAATTGTTTAAGTATGAAAATTGTTTAAGTGTGAAAATTATTTAAGTGTGAAAATTAACTTGGGTCGATTCCAGAAGGGAATCGCCCAGTATGGGAGGCTGTTCGCCCACCCGAAACTCCTTGAAAAGAGAGGAGCAAAGGATCAAAACACAACAATGTTGTTGCTTGACTCAGATTCAGCAAATGGTTCAAGTCTGTCCAAGCTGCAGGGACGTGTAGGCGGCATCACGCCAACCCCACGTAATCCACCACAGCTTGTACCAGACCCGAGCCAAAAGCCGAAGCTGGGTCAAGACAACAAGGATATAAGGTTTGGGTCAGCTTCCCAACAACACTTCGTCTGATGACATTGTCTGTCTTACAGAGACCTGGTTGTCTGGGGATATATACAGTAATGAAATCTTTCCACTTCACACTGTTTTTCGTAGAGATCGGAATCGATCTGCGTGTAATATTTCACTAGGAGGTGGTGTTTTAATTGCTATTCACAAATCTCTGAATGGAACGCTCTGCAGTGACTTCATTCCCTCCGTCCCGGTCGAATGTGTTATTGTCCGTATTTCTCCTTCACCATCTGTAGTGCTGCTTGTTTCCTCTATCTACATTCCTTGTAGTAGCCCCGTACTGGTATATGAATGTTTCTTTGCGGAACTCTCGTCCTACCTTAATAACCGCTTCCCTTCTGCTTCCTTACTTTTATGTGGTGACTTTAATATGCCGTCGCTTGTTTGGGATGATACTTTCTCAAATATTTTGTCTTCTAGCAATATTTCTCTCGCTATTTCTTCCTTTATGTCCCTTTGCTCCATTTCCCAATTTAACAACGTACCGAATACTAACAACAGGATTCTGGATTTCGTTCTAACTAATATTCACCCTTCTTCCTTTTGCTTGAGTCCTTCTCTGTCTCCGTATGTGCAACCTGATCCTCATCATCCTCCTCTTTTTATGGAAATAACACTTAACCGTTCGTCTAAAGTCAAATCTGTTTCCACTCTTCGCTTTAATTTTAAAAAAGCAAACTATTCCGCTTTGTCCAACGAAATCAATGCTACTAACTGGTATAATTGCTTCAGAGGGCTAAGTGTGGATGATGCTCTTGAAAAATTTTATTCCCTCTTGTCCAACTTAATTTCCTGCTATACTCCTTCCTTCCGCTGTAAAAGAAGTTCCGACCCTCCATGGTTCACAGTCGATGTTGCGGTTGCTCTTAGAGCCAAAGATGCGGCGCGTAGTAAATACAAAAAGTCTGGCTCTCTTAATTACCTTTTGAATTTTCAAAGGTTACAGGCTGCTGCTAAAAAAAGCAGCCAATGACGCAATGCGTGCCTACCTGGAGCATGTCGAAACTTCTATTACTTCTGACAATCCTAAACCTTTTTGGTCTTATATAAAATCCCTTAAAACCTCCTCTGGCATTCCTTCTCCCATGTATCTCCATGATAAGTCTGCGTCCTCACCTCAGGATTCCTGCGAGCTCTTTGCTCAATTTTTTTCTTCCTTTACCTCCCATCTCAGTAGTTCTTCGCCTTCAACAATTTTTCCCACGCCTGATCGTACCCTTTCCACTGCTTTAACTAATCCTTTGGAAGTCGAATCATTAATGTTGTCCCTCGATGGAAGTGCTAGCCTCGATGCTGACGGCATTCCGAATTATTTTGCCAAATCACTGTCTTCCTCTTTGTGTGTTCCTCTGTCAATAATTTTCAACATAAGCATCTCCACCGGTACCTTTCCTGCCCTTTGGAAATCCACCAACATATTCCCTATTCATAAAGCTGGCGATACTTCTTCCATCCCTAATTACCGTCCTATATCCCTTCTGCCATGTTTTAGTAAGCTCCTTGAAAGAGTAGTTTACAATAGAGTGCACCCTTTTATTCAGCCCTTGCCCAGTGAACAACATGGATTCGTTAAAGGTAAGTCAACGGTTACAAACTTATTGTCTTTTACAAACACCGTTGCTTCCGCAATCGACAAGCAAAAGCAAGTAGATGTCCTATATACAGACTTTGCCAAGGCTTTCGATTCTGTGAACCATGTTGTTCTTCTGTCAAAGTTAGCAGGGTTTGGTCTCTCTGGTGTACTCTTTTCTTGGTTCTCCTCCTACGTTTGTGATCGTTCTTGTGTTGTGATTGTTAACTCTTGCTCTTCTACACCATTTTGTCCTACCTCAGGAGTTCCACAAGGATCCATTCTTAGTCCTTTATTGTTCCTTTTGTTTGTTAACGATCTTCCTTCCCTCTTTAATTCACCCTGTCTTTTGTACGCTGATGATTTTAAAATTTTTAGAGTGATAGAATCCGCTAGTGACTGTTGCTTATTGCAGAAAGATTTGGATACTTTGGCTACCTGGTGCGCAGCGAATTCTCTCACTTGGAATGTTTCGAAGTGTCATCAAATGTCTTTCACCCACAAAACATCCCCTCTTCTCTTCTCCTACTCTGTCCTCGGCTCCACTCTCAATGTTGTTGCTAGTTTCAAGGACCTTGGCGTGATCTTCGATTCCAAGTTGAAGTTCGATTTGCATATTTTACACGTCACTGCCAAGGCTTCTCGTTTTTCCGGCTTCATCATTAGATCCTCTAAACGTTTTGTTAATCTTTCCACTCCTCTATATCTGTTTTTTTTTCCTTCGTTCGTAGTGTTCTTGAATACTGTTGCCAAATTTGGTGTCCACATTACGCTTACTTGATTGCTGCGGTTGAATCCGTGCAACGCAGATTCACCCGCTCGTTGTTCTACAAGTTCAGTATTCCGTATTGCGATTACAGTATGCGCCTTTCCATCTTTCAAATTCCTTCCCTTGAGTCACGAAGAGTGTTCCTCGACGAGTGCCTCCTCTTTAAACTTTTCAACGGCTGTATATTGGTGGACCCCAGCATTCACCTTTCTGTTAGAGATTCGGGCCGTTCTAATAGAACATTTTTTAAATTTAACGTTACATTTGCCCGTACTGACACCTATTTCTTTTCTCCCCTTTTGCGTTTGCCTCGTCAGCATAATAACCTTAACCTTGGTCTTCTGCCTCGAACATTAGCAATGTTTAAAAATATTTTAAAGAACAACGTTCTATCAGATACATGAAATATATCAGAATTTAATCTTTTGTTGTATCTTGTTTTTGGTCGATTTTGCTTTTGATTACTTTTCCTTTCTGAATTTAACTTAATTTTAATTTTTCTTTTTCTTTGTATATTATAAATATATTTGTTTTTTTTTTGTTATGTCTAATCTATAATTGGATTTGTTCTGTTGATTTGGACATTGATAAATAAATAAATAAAGTGGGGCAGGGGTCCTTCGGATGACCGGGACAGAAGTGGCGGTAAATCACCAAAACCTGTTATCCGCGGCCATCCTCCAGGTTGCTCCCAGAGCCAAAAAGCTCAATGGACAACACAACGAGAAGCTGCCCAAAAGGTAAACTAAAAGGAATGATTTTAAAAGGATAGGAGGGGAAGGATGTTTGCGGCTAAAGGAAAGAGCGAGCAATGCATGTCTGGTTTTTAAAAGGGTTTTGTTCTTTAGAACGAAGATAAGTGGAATCACAAGGGAGGCGATTCGAAGACATGCCAGTGAGAATGGAAATACTAGGATTTAAAGACGTGAAGTCTTGAGGGGAGTATGAGTCGAAACTCATAATTGTTTTCTCACTGTTGTGGGTTGCCCAAAAACAAGCTTTCGGGCCCCACGTTGGGCGCCATTTGTAGCGGATATGAGGTTGAAAATGGCCTTAGCACAACTTAGAACCAGACCGAAGTCCAGACCCAAGCGTGCTAAGGTCAAAAGTAGAATGGCTAGTGCCATTCAAGAGGCAAAACAAAAAAAAAGAATTGCCCTGAGTGCAGGGTGCCCTAGACATGACCGTGAAGGCCCCTCGTCCGCATTGGCCGAGCACCTTTTAACCAACCCCGACGGATGCTGGGGTGCCGCTTTGCTAGCTCGCTGCGGCTGGGGTGGGTTCATGAAAATAATGAGGATGGTTTGCTCTCCAAGAAACGGGATGCTACTTACTATTCATCCGTTATGAATACGTAGCCGCAAACTGATATGTAAACATATCTAGGGGACCAAAAAGGGGCATAATTCCGTAAAGGAACCCACCCCACCCGCAGCGAGCTAGCAAAGCGGCACCCCAGCATCCGTAGGGGTTGGTTAAAGGGTGCTCCGCCAATGCGGACGAGGGGCCTTCACGGCCATTTCTAGGGCACCCTGCTCTCGGGGCAATTCTTTTTTTTTGTTTTGCCTCTTGAATGGCACTAGCCATTTCACTGTTGACCTTAGCACGCTTGGGTCTGGACTTCGGTCTGGTTCTAAGTTGTGCTAAGGCAATTCTCAACCTCATATCCGCTACAGTAGCCTGACGGCCCGTACTTCTAGGAGGCATTGACTAAGCACACCAGTATACACAGTACGCGTGTAGAACCACTTGTGAAGAATAGATTTGAATGGATTGGATAAAGGATTTGCAATGTAATGATCAGATATGCATGGGAATTTGTATGGCTAGCATTTATCATGTATAAATGGCCAGTCGTGTTGCTAAAACCATTAAGTCTGATCAAAGCGCATGATCAAATATGATATGAAGTTGAGTTTTGTCATGCTTTCAAGTATGTTAAAATAATATCTACTTTTAGATAGTGCAATTTGAAAGCATATCAAGTATCGAGTATTTTTGTACTTGTGAGTATTTTATTCAAATATTCAAAAAGTTTGTAGGGCCAAAGTAGCTGATATTGGCCAATTTAGGGACATAACGGGCCAAGACCTATTGCTGTGATACAAACATTTCGGTTTTGTAGAGGAGTAAGGGGTTTTTAAGCCATAGTTTGGCTAAAACTGCCTTTACGGTGCTTTCGATGATTGAAAGTGGTCGGAGAGTATAATAATTATATTTTAAGGACGAAAAATTTTTGATAGGGAACATTAGGTAAAAACGTCCAATTTTCTAAAAAAAATGTTGTTGGTCTGTCTAGCATGAATTCGGGGACCTTTTTGAGTAATTTCGGGCGAAATTTCCATACAAGTCTAGGAAAAAGCGGCCTAATTTCGAAGATACGGCAAAATGAAATCCAACGAAAAACCGTCCGGAAAAACTGAAAGTAGCACTAAAAGTGCTAAGTAGAAAAAGGTTCAGATCCTTTTTGATTCGGTAGTTGTATCTTCGAAACTAGGCCGCTTTTTCCCAGACTTGAAGGAAATTTCGCCTGAATAACTCAAAAAGGTCCTCGAATTCAAGCTAGACCATCAAAATTTTTTTGGGAAAATAGGACGGTTTTGTCCGATTCTCCCTATCAAAAATTTTTTCGCCCTTAATATATCACTATTGTGCTCCCCGATCACCTTCAATCATCGAAAGTTCCGTAACGGCAGTTTTTGTCAAACTATGGCCAAAAAACCCCTCATTCCCCTACAAAACCGAAATGTTTGTATCACAGCAATAAGTCTTGGCCCGTTATGTCCCAAACGACTCTAACCCGAAATTGGCCGATTTCTGCCACTTTTGCCCTAAAAGCCTTTTGAATATTTGAATAAAATACTAAAAACATTCAGATTTCCATGAAGGTCACGTTTGTGCCATATTTCCATTTCAAATTATTATGTGGTCGGATGTGCTTTCTAGTCAAAACTGAATTACTTCTTGTCGTTCTTGCTAGAGGGAAAAAAGTCTTTTGCATGAATATTCATTTTTGTGCTGATGAAAATAATGCAAGAACAATAATAATGTTTCTTGATTAGCCACCTTATTCAACGTATTTTCTATTAACATAAAAAGGTTAACTATAGTATAAGAAATACCATTTAGAAAAGTTAATTGGCAGACAAACATAGCCATCAAATTTAAAATTCCCTTAAATTTCCGAAAAATGATATATTTGAAATCAAACTGAATATCGTTTAAAACTACGAATTCAATTTTCACGACCAAAACACCTGCTAATTTAATTTCAATCAATCGGTTTGCCTACCAACGTAACATAAATATCTACAAATGAAAAATATACAAACGACGCATTTAGATTATTTAGCATCATAATCTGCACGTAGCATTCCTAAATAGTAGCCCAAGTCAATTTCACAGTTTGCTTTAAATCGTTCATTCACACCGGTTTTCATCGTTCATTCACACCGGTTTTCATCGTTCGAACAATTTTCTTCACCTAAATGACGTCAATTTATATGGTTGATCAAACTTAATCACCCTACACGCTATCAGGCTTTCCCCGCCTATGAACAAAAGCAATCAATAAAAATGGCCGTCGGGCGGTTTGACACATGTTTTATTTTCGTGTTTTCACCAATTAAAAGTGTAAATGTTTAGATTGTTCAATAAACAGTGCAAAAGTAAAAAGTGTTTTGAACCAATCCACAAAGGATTTCGCCCTAGAACATAGAGGTATAAGACATTAAGAGTGGTGGTAAAGACGCATTCTGTCTCGAGGTCACCCATATCCACAAATTATTTCAATACAACGAAATATCTTTCGGGGTGTAGATCAGTTGCTCGTTTTGGGGACAGTAACTTGGCGCGCATATTTGAAAAAATTGGAAAATATTCAAATTCAAGGAACAATATGTGTATATTTAAAATTTGAAGGTAATCTGCACTCTACATTGTGGCCAGTCATTGTTCTTCAGTATTAATATTTTTCAATAAATTGAAATCTATGGCTTCTCAAGTAAAAATTAGTCATTAAATTAAAATATTTGCTTCTAAAAAGTAGAACGTAACGAATCTTATTGTTGAATTGTTGAAGAACTATATATTATTATCTTGCAACATTTTCATTAATTGCATTAACACTATTTAACCACTGTGCGCAGGTTAATGAGAAACTTATTATCATTTCATTACGTTTGCTTACAATGATAAATCTGAACTTTTGTATGCAAATGAGGTGCCAAATTTTCTACTACCTCCCTCTTCCTTTTTAACCGGGCTTGGGACCGGCTTCGGCGAAATTAAGGCAAAACGCAGATTTTTTTAGGCTCTTTTTATTTACATGAATTCATTCTTCTAAAATTAACCTGAATTTATGATAGTCGAAACCATGCCATTTTAATAAGTTTCATATTTTAGCATATGTTATAATAGTAAACAGCACAAATTTTTCCAAAAATTATAATTTTTTCCTTGTAAATGTACGCTACTAATAATCGTAGATATTTTTTCTGTTCGAATTTTATTTAGGTCGACCGACATTTTTTTTTATTTCTTTAGACTAAAACCAGTTGCCCCTGTGAATGAGCTTCTAAGCCTACTTCATTGGCATTTCCGCCATTTTGGAATCCAAGAGAAACTGTCAGGTACCCAGGTGTCAGATACGTGGGCCAGCAGACGAGCACTTGAGTCGGCATCACACAATTGCACTAAAATTACTGGTTTTCAGCCACGCCAAGTACTCAAATCTACTTAATTTGGATTACAGACTTTACCATAAGGTAAATGGTAAGTACTTACCTGTAGAAAGTTCACCCAGGCAGGCAGGAGCCCGTATTTTTTGAACAACACTTCACTTCACATTTCGTTGCCGGTGTTTTGATAGAAACTGAAGGTGTCACTGCCACTTTTAACCGTATTTTATACTTCTAATGATTTTCTACACTTCTCAGCACTCGCGTCACTAAATTTGGTTTGAAAACACAGCTTGTTCAAGCTAATTTCATCTCAAAATCAATAGCATACTTGAAAATTGTTTGGTTTGTTTGTGTGTGCGATTTGACATTGACTCCTGGGTACTTGACAGCACTCCATAAAGCTTGAGAGGTGAAGGCGAGGGGGAGAAGAATGCTCGAGACACACACCTACAGGCGTTTACACGGATATCGCCACTCTAAAGTCTTATACCTCTATTCCCTAGAATGTGTTATGTGAGTACAAATTCAATTTTAACCAATGTATGTCTTTTTACCGAATTTAGCATAGAAAGCTTTCGACTCGTGGATAGAAATGATTGTTAAATGTGTGCAAGCAACATTTTCGACCTCCTGTTACAAAACAATATCAAATTCTATTCAGGAAATTTGATTAATTTGCAAATTTGTGCCCCATGTGACACATATTTTATTTTCCCCGC